>APFE031250743.1:288025-320333 GCA_000404065.3 Pinus taeda
ATCGTCCCAAAACTAATAGTAAAAAGTTTTTAAATGCATATGTGGGTCCACGGCGACCAGCCTCTCTCCAGCCTTATGATCGAAGACAAACAACTGCCGTAGCACTGGCCCCACAGGACCAATCAGCAGAGACCTTGGCCGAATTGGAGGGTCATCTAGAGCGCTTGACAACAGATATTCCGGAGACCAGCATAGATGACATTCCTCTTAGGCTACAACGCTATGTGATTGGGGTCCCAGGACCATTTAGGAGGTTCCTTTGTAGGGTGGCCCGAGCAGTGGTGTCTTATCGTGATCATCACCAGTGATAGGATGATTGCCTTGTAGACTCATTTTTGGACTTTTTGTGCTATCATTTTTTCCGATCATAAGGTGTTTTTCAACCTATGATCGAAGACGATGTATATTTTGATACATTTCTATGCTATGCTATATTACTATTATTGGTTATCTTGCAAAACATGTTATAGGATGCTTTTAAATTTAATGTTTGATTTAATGGAAATGTCTATTTAACATTCGAGAAGCAACTGCATCTGCTAATGTATTTAAATATCTTGGAATGTGTTGATATTCGATGTAATCAAATTCTGGTTCCAAGAGACGAACTCTCAAAAATAATCGTAATAACACTGGATTTCTAATGGCATAAACTCTATTAAGTTGTAATACAATGAGTTCTGAATCTAATCTAACAATCAAACTCCGAATTCCAAATGAAATGGATTCAGATAATAACTCAATCACTGCACTGTATTCTGCAATGTTGTTCGTTGTTTGACTGAGGCTTACCCCATGCATAGATACTAACTCGTCAGAGGGCGAATAGATAACCCAAGCTGCGGAAGAGATGTTTTGTGTACTATGATAAGCGCCATTAGCAAAACCGATGTATGTTTGGAGAGGCGTCAACATCTGCAATATCAAGAGTAAAATCAAGATAAGCAGGAATAATGATGTAAAACACTCTCTGAAGTAAAACATGCATTCCTAATCTAAAAAAACACCAAACTTAGAAAGAAACTAGTCTAAAAAATCTCCACACTAATCTTTTAAGCATAATATCACTTTAGATAAAGCCCATTCCTAGGTTTACCTAAAGAGACACTGTCAAAATATTCTAATTCATAGGCCCCTTTTGCCAGCTTTCGCTTAACAATATACGGGCCATGCCACATGGGTACAAATTTGCCAGCCCCTAGCTTATCGTTTGCTTGATCGTAAAGTAAGACTAGGTCTCCTTCCGAAAAATTGCGGGGTGTAACATTCCGATCATACTGAGCTTTAATTCTTTTGGCATGAGTTTCGATAGCTAATGCAACATCACGTCGATTCTCATCTAATTGAGCTAAATATAATAAACGTTTTTCCTCTTCGGAAGTGGCTGGTAATAATTGTACGACAATTTGTAATGACGAGATTTCACATTCAATGGGTAAAACTTCCTCTAAACTGTAAACTAGTTGAAAGGGAGTAAAACCTGTTGATGTTTTGACTGAGGTTCGGTATGCCCAAAGCGCTGAAAATAACATGTTATGCCAATTCGACCTATGAATCACAATGATTCGTCGGATCATGGTGACTAGAACTTTGTTGATTGCTTCAACCAGACCATTTGCCTGTGGGTAATATGGAGTGGAACTATCGTGATGCAGGCCAAGCTGATCTGTTAGTTCAGTCGTCATGATGTTTCGAAAATGACTCCCATGGTCAATGATAATCGCTCGAGGAACACCAAACCCAGCAATTATATGATTGAAAACGAAAATCGCAGTAGTTTTGCCATCTGCTGAAAATGTAGGCATCGCCTCGGCCCATTTGGTAAAATAATCTACCGCAAGGATGATATACGCATGCCCCCTAGCTGAGTGATGGTTACATGTAATAAAATCGATACCCCATTTTGCGAATGGACCGACGACAATTATAGGGTGGAGAGGAGCAGGTGGAGCGTGCATCGTACGATAAAAAATTTGGCAATTGTGGCATTTCTGGACTGCAGTGATACAATCTTTGAATAAGGAGGGCCAAAAATAGCCAGCGCGCAAGATCTTTTGGGCTATGGCATACCCAGACATATGACCACCACACGCTCCAGAGTGACAGTCATTAAGAACCTTTTCAGCCTCATCATGAGTGAGACAAAGACGGAAAATAGAATCCACTCCACGACGATAAAGAGTATCTCCAATAATAGTGTAAGGTTGGGATTGGAAGCGTATTTTCCAGCGCTAAGATCGTGAGATGTCAGGCTGAAAAGATTGGGTCTGGAGATAGACAATGATATCTCCATACCATGGATCAACAGTGCTGATAAGGAACAAGGATTCATCCGCAATGGGTTCTTCCGCCACATTTTCAGTATCAACACAAGGGAAGTCACACATCAATTCCGCAAAAACAAAAGGCTTCTTTGACTTGGCCTTTTCAAATTCCAAGTCAAATTCTTGTAGGATGACAATCCATTTGGAATAATTGCCCCCTAGCAATTGTTTAGTCAAAATGTATTGCATAGGGTTACAGTCAGAAATGACCGTGTGCGTAACAAAATGTAATGACGAAATCGTTGAATAGCTTGTATTGCTGCCAAGGCCAATTTCTCCACATGTGAATATTTTAACTCAGTTGTATTTAGAGTCCGACTAAGATAATAGATCACATGTTCACTCTCGAATTCCTCTTGTTGAACTAAAATCATCCCAATGGTGGAATGGGAAGCGACGAGGTACAAGAAGTAATCCTAGTTGTAGTTGGGAGGATGCAATAACAGTGCATGGGTCAATGCGTGTTTAAGTGCATCGAAAGATTTGTCAGCTATCTCATCCCAAAAGAATGGAGTGTTTTGTTTCAACAACCGGGTGAAACCTTTTGTAATCTTGGCATGGTTAGGAATGAAACGGCGTAAAAAGTTTTCTTTTCCTTGCAAACTCTGGAGTAGGCGAAGAGTCGAAGGAGGTGGTAATTTGACAATGGCTTCAACCTTCGAAGGATCGACACGAATGCCAAATTTGGATACAACAAATCCCAGTAAACGACCCGTTTCTATACAGAAAACACACTTGTGCGGATTCAGCCTAATCCGATAATGCCTACATCTCATAAAAATTGCTTGTAAATGAGTGAGATGGTTGGCTCTACGTAAATAATGGGCAGGTAAATCATCGAGATAAGGCTGCACAATGTGCTTGATGTCATGAAACGCATAAGACATAGCTCTTTGAAAAGTTGCTCCGACGTTTTTCAATCTAAAAGGTAACTTGCAATAAGCAAATGTCCCCCATGGACAGATGATTTCCGCTTTTGGTTGATCAGCAAGTAGAATGTTAATTTGATTGTAACCGGAAAAGCCATCCATAAAGGAGAAAATTTCACTACCAGCACAATCATCAATAATTTGATCGATATAGGGTGTTGGATAATTGTCCTTGGGACAAGCACGATTGATATTCCTATAGTCAATACATATTCTTATTGTCCCTTGTTTTTTAGTAACCAGAACAATATTTGATACCCAATCCATTAAAGGAATTGGATAAATAAAACTTGCTTTAAGTAATTTATTAACTTCTGTTTTGATGGCAACAGCTTTTCGTGGGTGTATCTGACACAAACATTGCTGGATGGGTTTAGCATTCGGGTAAGCTTTGATCTCATGAACAACAATTGAAGGATCAATTCCTGGCATTTCCTCATAGGACTAGGCAAACATGTCATGAAATTCTTGAAATAGGGCTTTATATGTTTTCACTTCAGTGTCCGTACAAGAAGCACCTATGTGAATGTTTTCAACAATCCTAGGTTTGACTGAAATGTCGATAGGAACCGTTCGAGAAATATTTGCTAAATTTTGTTCAGAATCAGGATGTTTCAATGGATTCTGCGGTTCTTTGACATATTCAACAGTAAAAATAGATAAAAAATCATTCTCAAAATGATCAATCTCAGGTGAAAATGAAGATCGATGATGAAGATCTTCCCATGGTAACGCATTAATAGACAAAAGTTCTCGAATTTGCTCATCGGTGTGAACAGTTTCAGAAAAGGTTATTGAATCTGAGGTTGAGATTGAAAGTGATTCTCCATGGATCACATTCGCTAGATCAAGATTGGTTGAACTTGAGTCAGAAAACAACTGTACAACCTGATAAGCAACTTCAAAGGGACTCAAAGGCATGGCATCACCAAAAGAGTCCACCTCGGAATCAAATGGAACGATCCAAGGATCGTCAAGAACAATGGATTCTGACGAAATCATATGAACAGTCGTGAAAGGAGATGGTACATTGGGAGGAGGAAATGAAAAAGTTCCGAGTAAACCAGAATCTTTAACTAATACTACCACAACATCCTTATAAGGGATAGCAGTTTTACCAACATGTTGAATACTCTCAGAAGAGGATGGGTCGGACGAAAAGTAAAGTTAACTGATCTATTGTAATGATCTTTCCATTATGTGGAAACTTAATAAGCTAAAAGACCGATGAAACAACAACAGTCATGGCATAAGACTAGCTGCGACCCAAAAGAAGGTTGTAATCTAGAGGGGCATCAACCACCTCCACATCTAGATTAACAGTTTTTCCTTCAACCCCTATAGGTAAGTCCTGCAAAATGCTATAAGGATGAAACCCTCGGCCATCAAAGGCTTTCAAAATCATCGGGGATTGATTAAGTGTAGGAGAACCAAGGGCTTTCCAACACTGTATCGACATAATACACGTTCAAGCTCCCTCGTCAATCACAGTCCTAAAGCAAGGTTTGTTTTTGACTAACACTAGAATATAGAAAGCCATTTGATGAGGTAAATGAGGTGTACTATTTTCTAAATCGAAGACTAAGAGGTTTGACTCCTGAAGATCAACAACTCCTATAGCTGACAATAGCAATTTACGCTGTGCTGGACAAGATTGTAGCACCTCCAAAGCCGACATTACTAAAGGGGAAACAGCTAAATCTTCAACAATGTTATAGTTCTGAGTAGCTCTCGCATGTGGATTGAAATCTGAAGTATACCTTTAGTAGGCGGTTTGATTATTAATTTTGGATTAGGTTTCTCAATCTGTAGTGGATCGGAACCAAACGGAGCTGAGGTTGATGGATTAGAATTAGAAGATTCCTCTTCCTTACCACCAATAGGACTCTTACTTCCATAATCTTGCGATTGTGTTGCAATCCAAACATGGGACATCATCATTATGGGTTCCTCCGAGGCATTTGAGGAAGATCCTATCATCTTACTGTCTTGACTCGGAAAAGGATCCTTCAAAACAGTAGGTGTTTGAGAACCTTTGATGATTTTCACAACCTTAACATGATGTGGACAATCTCTTGTAAAATGCTCCTCATCGCAGATGAGACAAGGATAGCGAGGTTTACATTTTTCGTCAGTAGATTCAGGTTTATCTGATTTCTCCTTCGAGTTTTGCTTATTCTTCTTCTTGCCTTTCTTCTTACCGCTAGATTTTGATTTGGCCGTAGATGATTCTACAACATGGACATTGGCAGAAATTTCAGTTGAAGACTCTCCCTTCGGGCAATATGGTAAAGTTATAATAGGAGAATAATTATTGGAGGATTTCTTCTTACTTTTGGTAGTAACAGTACTAATCATATCGTCAGCAGCATGAGACCCCGAGGGAGGTGCAATTATTTGATTTTGTTTTGGAAGGTCGGGGATTTTCTCGTGTAAAGTACCTGATTGCATATAAACTAATTCAAGGAACTGAGCTTGAGCAATTACTTGCTCTTCGGTAACTTCTCCTGCCTTGGCGACATCTTCAGTTATTTTAGGTAATAACGATTTTACAAACCATTATGCCAAAATTTGGTCTAGGATAAAAACTTTCACTAAACGACATCGACGTCGCCATTCATGAATATGGTCTAAAATATATGTGGACGTTGACTGTTTTAATGAAGTTAATAATTCCATTCCATTGTCATATTGGACTGGCAGCTGAAAATGAGTAAGGAAGGAAGTGGCTAACTGACTAAAATTGTAAAAAGAGCCTTGTGGCAACTCAATGTACCACTTGGCTGCAAGGTCAATCAAAGTGTGTTGAAAAAGATGAAGATAAATTGAATCATCTGTAATGGAATTCGAAGCACACCAGAGATGGTAAGTCCTCACATGATTAGATGGATCTTCTCCTGACTTCCCCTCAAACTTTGGTATATCACTGGGCAATTTATTCGGCATTGGCGGCCAAAACGGAAGATAATTAATGGGATCGTTCGTAAGGCGTGACAAGTCAGGTAAATCCAAAGTTGCTATAAATGGTAACTGACGGTTTGGATCCCGATAACTTGGGGTCATATGACTAGCCCCAGGAGGAGGATATCCAGGATAACTTGGAATCAGATTTGCATTTGGGATATTATATCCTCCTGGAAAACCAAGATTAACCGGACCATATAGGGGTTTTTGAGGTTGTTGATAAGTATATCTAGGGTACAGTTGATACTGATAAGCTGGGTTCTGCACAGCAGGACCGAATTGGTACTGTCCCTGGTACAGTTGATAAGTAAATTGAGGTTGACTTGTTACAGCCGTACTAGGCCCAGGTTGTCCTACATGCATTGAAACCAGAGTCTGGATTGTAGGTCCGGACTGAGGTAAAGAGGCCTAAGGAATTGACATAGGAGCAGTAGAAACTGGAGCTTATGATACTCTAGAAATAGGTGGGGTGGATTGAATAGAGGCCACAGTAGTTGTAGCAAACGTTTGGGGTGGAGTTCGAGGTGAACTAGGCCCAGGATGATGAACTACCCCAGGTGTAGAAGTTTGAGTAGTAGGCTGGACAGGTTTCTGGGGTGAACCAGAAACCAAAGGCTGTCCAGATTGAGATGATAACTACACACTGGGTTGTGAAGTCTGTTGATCCCACACCATGTGCATTCCAGGGTATGGACCCATAACAGGTTGAGCATATTGAGGACCAAAACCAAGTTGAGTGTAAGGTTGATAATTATACGATACATTTCCTGGTCCTTGAACAAATGATTGACTTGAAGGTGGTTGGAAAACTTGAGGTTGGTATTGATCTTGAGGTTGTTACTGACCTTGAGGCACATATTGAAACTGAGGTTGACCTTGAGGTACATATTGGTACTGGGGTTGACCTTGAGGAAAATATTGTCCCGTAGGGATGTACTGTCCTTGAGGTTGCCCCCCAGGCGGTAATGAACTACCTTGAGGTAATGGAGAAAATCAAATCTTTCTCTTAACATACAACTAAAAGGAAATTTTTTTCGTCTTTTTCAAAGAACTTCAAAAATGAGACTACTAATCGCACTCACGAAAAATCCCTTTGCTTTTCAACAATCAAAAACTACAAGAACAAACAATTCTTTTAAGAGAGCTTTTAAGATTTCTGAAAAACTCTAAAGACTATTGAAAACAATTTTTTCAACAAGCTTCTATAATTTCTATGAAAAACTCAAAACTATAATCTAATCTTAAGATCTAAATGAAAATGGATTGAAAAGAAACTTGAAATGTTTTTTAAGGATGCTTAACTTAGTTTTTCAGCGAACTAAGGATCAATTTGTTCAACTCAACAAACTAATCACAAACACCCAATTATGTTTTAATAGAAAATGAAATTCGAAACTTTCAATCAAGTTTAATCAAAGTTTTGCAAAAGAGAAAAATGGGATCTAGCTCTCTTCAAGCATAGATTTCATAAACTAGTCAAACTCAGCAAGAAGACCAAAGATACCAGGGTGATCAAAGGATCTAAGGCTTCTGATCTCTAAGCTATTACGAATACCAAGCAAAAACCAATCCAATAGGAAAAAATTCTAGAAAATCACATCAAACGAGAATGCCAATGAAAACTAACTCACAAGGAACTTTTTTCAAGACAAGTGCAGATCTAGGCATAAACTAACAGCTATGGATAAAAACTAAACCTAACTGGGCGGATGGATCTTAGGTTTTTCAAACTTTTGACAGGGTCCGCAGGCTCCCAGTAGAACTAGGTGCAGTACCGCTCTATGTTATACTGTAATAGTGCGGACATGTCCGCACTGTACCTAACGCAGAAGGTGCGATCCTCTTCCAAAAATCCAAAAAATAAAAATCAAACCAGGATCTAACAAGTACCCAATCCCACACACATCAAGGAAAAATCAAAAATCAAAACTCAAGTTTCTCAAGTCAAAGCAAGGAGAAATAAAAAACCAAAACCAAACCAGTCCCCAGTGGCGTCGCCAATTTGTTGGCCGGATAAATCATTCTTGCAGACAAGACCGATCTCCCTAGTATCGAATGATATCTAGCAACAAGCAGCACAAACAAATCTACTTTTCTATAAACATGTTTCAATTCATAAATGAAAACTAAGACGTGTAATAGACCCTACCTCGGTCCAATGCTTGTTTGTGGCAGCTTTGTTTCAACAGCTTCAAGCAATTCCTTTTTAATAACCTGCATACACAAACAAACGCACATCAAAGAACACTTGCATAGATACTATAATAAAACATGTTCATTATGAAGATCAAGGATCTCATAAAATAAACCATTAGAGACAGTTCATTGAGAAAAACAAACTTGATTGTAGTAACTTTATGAACAAAAGAACCTTACAACCTTTGCCTTGATGTTGCACAAGCTCTTTTCAGGGTCCAGCAGGAATCTCCTCTACTTTGACAAGCCTCACTCAATTCCCAAATGAAATGAAAGGTATGTGATCTCTCCTCTCACAAGCTCAAAAGGGAAGTCGAATTTCCAATAGCATTTACCCTCAAGAATCTTCAGCTTTCAACCTCTCCTACAACCAACCCAATGCCTGAATTTATAGTGCAAATGGAGGAAGTTGCAGGTCCACCATTGAAGGGATAAGTTCCTACTTCAATGGGATAATCACCTCATATCATGGAGTTAGCTCCCTTAGTTATGGAATGGATGAACCAAGGTCGAGCGGACTTGCCAGTGTAATATTCCTTCTAGAAGCATCCAGAAGTGACGCAAGGTGAGTTTTTAAGAACGAACTCACACCTTTTTAACTTTTACAGGGGTTCACACTCATCACTTAACAGACAGAGCAGTCAGGTTCACAGGGGACATGACCGTTGGGTGCGGCACAGCAGGAAATGCTAGGAGAAAGTACGAAACCAGGATTTAAGATATTTTTAAGGTCTTTCTCCCATTTTCAAGGCTTGACATGAAGAGTTGAGGCTTAAGACTTGCAAAGGAGGTATGTATGAGTGGTGATGGACTCACACAAACTGTAGAAAGTCATGGTGACAATTTTTTGTGTAACATGGTGTGTTGTAGTGAAATCACAACACCCCTATTTTCAACTTATTTATTCCAAATAATGGGGGCCCCTTTTTATAAATTTTGGTTAAATCATATTTTTAATGTTTTATGTTTGTTAAGTATCATACAATTTTGCTAATTTTTTATTTTTTTGTTACGTATGATTGCTTAATTGCATCCAATTTTTTGCAAGCTTTCCAGTGGTTCTTGTTTCACCTCATTTCGTTGCGCGCTTTCGAAATGACACTCCTCTAAAGTATGATAATTTTTACCACCAAGGCTAAATAGCGCACAAAATGTATATTATTTTAATTTTTGTAAATTAATTGTAAATATTCATTTTTAGTTAATTTTAACTAATTAATTCATTTTTTGCTGACGATCCTACAAAATCACCGTAGCCAAATTGTAGAAAAATTAAAATGATGTGTTTTCAGATCTCGGAAATCTATGTGAAATCCCAATTTAAAAGAAATTGTGAAATCTGAAATCCCGAAATTACAAAGTGGGTGTAGTGCTTAAATGTCAAGACTTTTATTACCAAATGGCTGTAGCTATTTTTTAACATTAAAAGTGGTTGTAGTTTATATATAAGAGAGAAGTTCCCATTCCACGTGGCCTTTCTCTCCTTTTTCAAACCATACTTTTCCCTCCTTCTATATTGGAACCTCAAAACTTTGGTCCATCCTAATGAATTTTGAAAATACCTTAGAGGTTAATAACCTTTGATGCCTTGATGTCAATCCTCGTTCAAATTCTAATTGTTAGAGTTAACACAATGGAAATTTAAAAACAAATAAGACACACACAGCATTCAACCATGAAAAAACAGAGATTTTAGCATGGTTCACCCAACCAATCTGGGCTACGTCCACCAAACAGAGGCATTGGCAATCTTATTACTCAATAGGAGATTACAACAACAAATATGCACATCTAGAATTCTTTTTCCTCACACCTTCTCATCACACATATCCTCTATGGGCTTACATTTTTATATTCGGGAGTAGAAAACTAAATCATAAATTCACTCACAACAAATATAGGATGCAATAACTCCTCATTAGGAATAAATGGAGTTAATTTAGCAACAAATCCTATTGTTGTCACATTCATGAGATTTTCTCCAAATTTAAATTAATAGAAAATCTCAACAATCTCCACCTTGACAAACATTACCCTGATACCCTATTCCATTATTATTTTTATCTTTTCTGCAAGCCAAGAGAAGCCAGACACCATCGTAGCTTCTCTAACAAAACTGGTTTCGTGAACATGTCTGCACAGTTTTCCTTTGTATGCACTTTTTCAAGAGAGACTCCCCTTTCAGTGATACCCTGTCTTACAAAATGGTACTTGATAAGTATATGCTTTGCTTTACTATGATAGGTTGGATTTTTAGCCAAGTGAATTGCACTTTGACTATCACAAAATAACTTGATGTTGTCCTCCAACCTACCAAACTCACCAAACAAACCTTTCAACCAAACCGCTTCTTTGCAAGCATGTGAAGCAGCTATTTATTCTGCTTTTGTAGTGGATAAAGCAACAATGTTTTGTAGCTTTGAAATCCAACTTATAGCTCCACCTGCAAGAGTAAAGACATATCATGAACTTGACCTTGTTTTATGCAAATCACCTGCAAAATTAGAATCAACATATCGGCAAACAAATTCACTACTTCTGTTATAAGTGATACAATAATCACTTGTGCCTCTCAAATATCAAAGCACCCCTGCTGACCAGTGTTCTTTTCCTGGATTTTCCATATACCTGTTGACAACCCCAACTGCATGTGAAATATTTGGCCGAATACAAACCATCACATACATCAAACAACCTACTACATTTGCATATGGAATTCGAGACATATATTCCTTTTCTTCATTAGTGTGAGGACATAAACTTGAAGAAAGCTTAAAATGGGGAGCTAAAGGGACTGAAACAGGCTTCACATTGTTCATACCAAACCTCAAGAGTATTTTCTCAATATACTTCTGTTGTGATAGCCACAGCTTACCATTGCTTCTGTCTTTGAAAATATCCATGCCCAAAATCTCTCTTGCTGCTCCTAGATCTTTCATATCAAACGTCCTAGCCATCCGAGCCTTTAACTTGTTGATCTCTGTTATGCTTTTGCTTGCCAAAAGCATATTGTCAACATACAACACTAAGATAATGAACATGCCATTACTTAATTTCCTAAAGTAAACACAATGATCATATTCACTTCTTATATAGTTTAGACTCATCATGAAAGAATCAAATTTCTTGTACCATTGTTGAGGCGACTGCTTCAGACCATACAATGATTTCTTAAGTTTGCAGACAAATTTCTTGTTGCGATTTTGAACAAACCCTTCCGGTTGTTCCATGCAAATCTCCTCATCTAAATCTCCATGTAAAAATTTAGTTTTAACTTCTAGTTGTTGTAATTCTAAATCAAGTAAAGCAACTAATGCTAACACAATCCGAATTGAAACAATTTTTACAACTCGTGAAAATATCTCATGAAAGTCAATTCCTGCTTTCTGAGAAAACCTTTTGTGACCAGCCTTGCTTTGTACCTATCCTCTGCATCATCAACACCCCTTTTCAATTTGTAAACCCATTTACATCCCACAATTTTCCTGTCTTTAGGAAGTTCTACCAGATCCCATGTGGCATTCTTGATTAATGCCATCATCTCGTCCTTCATAGCTTCTTTCCACTTATCACTTCTAGAACCTTCTACAGCTTCCTGATAGCACAAAGGTTCATCATCATTAGCGGTTAAAGCAACTTAAGTAACATAATCATCATACCTTTTAGGAGGACGTTTGATTCTCGTGGACCTCCTTAAAGATGTTTTTGGTACTTCCACAATTTGCTAATTATTATCTATAGGAACATGCTCATGATCTACATCTGAAACTTGTTCATCTGGACTATTATCAATATTTGAACTGGTTTCAAATTGAATATGTTGAAACTTAGGTACATTGTCCTGTTTCAATTTATCATCTACATCTAGATTATTGAGTGAAGATTCATTGAATTTAACATCTCTATTAATGATGATCTTATGAGTAGTAGGATCCCACAACCTGTATCCCTTAGTCCCATCACCATATCCAAAAAATATATATCTTTTTGATTTAGGATATAATTTAGAACGCTAATGTTTCGGAATTAGAGCATATGCATCACAACCAAAAACTTTCAGTTTAGAATAATCACAAGGATGACCTTTCCATACCTCTTGAGGAATTTTGCATCCTATCGTAGTTGATGGTGATCGATTTATCAAATAACAAGCTGTAGATACTGCTTCTGTCCATAATTAGTTCTACAAATTAGCGTTACTTAGCATACTTCTTGCTCTTTCTAAGAGAGTCATATTCATGTGTTCAACAACTCTGTTTTGCTGAGGAGTATAAGCAGTAGTTCTATGTCTTTCGATCCCAACTTCCTTACAATAATTATCAAATTATTTTGAAGTAAACTCACCACCATTATCAGTTCTTAAACATTTAATGGTTCTTCCAGTGATATTTTCTACTAATGCTCTAAACTGCTTGAAAACTGTGAATACATCAGAGTTTCTTTTCAACATGTAGACCCATACTTTCCTAGAGAAATCATATATAAAAGATACAAAATATGATGATTCTCCATATGAGGTTGTAGGATAAGGACCCCAAACATCAGAATAGATATAATCAAGGATTCCCTTACTAGTATGTTTTCCAGTTTTAAATTTCTGCTTGCTTTGTTTCTCATATATACAATGTTTGTAGAAATCTAACTTAACGGAATTTAAACTAGGAAGTAACTTACAATCAAATAAAAATTTTAATCCTCTTTCGCTCATATGGCCCAACCTTTGATGCCATAGACGAGTAGAATTACTATCGTTTTTAGATACTATGGAAGCATGATCTGAGTTTGTTCTTCCTTCTAACTGAAAAAGATTTCCAATCTTCTTTGCTTTCATTACTAGTAAAATTCCTTTATAAACTTTCATTACTCCACCTTGAATAAAGATTTTATATCCATTAGTGTCTAGTACTCCTAGTGAAATGAGTTTTTTTCTGAGTTCAGGCACGTGTCTTACATCAGTTAATATTTTATTTGTCCCATCAAACATTTTAATCTGTATACTTCCAATTCCCACAATATTACATGTGACATCATTTCCCATGTAAACTACTCCATCATTGAGTGATTTATAAGTTTTAAACCATTTTCTATGAATGCACATGTGATTTGACGCATCAGAATCTAACAACCAATGTTGATCGTGATTAGACAAACTAACTGATAACACTTCATCACTCATACCTGAAACAGATGCCGAACCTATATCTGTCGTGTTTGCTTCTTTCTTTACTGTCGAAGAGTCTGTTTTGTATGCTTGCTGTCTCTTCCAACAGTCTTCTTCAAATGTCCTGATTTGCCACAAAACCAACACTTCACTTTACTCTTCTTCCCTTTCGATTTTGACTGCGAGTTGTCATGCTTACTGAAGTGTCTTTCTTTAGAACAACCTCTGACCATCATGGCTTCTGATGTAGAGGTTTCTGAATTTGACCTTTTCCTTGTTTCTTCAGATAACAAAGCTCCAACAACATCATCAAACTCAAGCGTTTTTTATGAACTAAGACTTATAGAAGTAACAAAATGATCCCATGACTCGGGCAATGAGCATAATAAAGTTATAGCTTTATCTTCTGATTCAAATTTTACTTCTATACTTTCTAATTGCACCAAGAGAGTATTAAAGGTATTCGAATGATCAGTAATAGATGTACCTTCTTTCATGCGCAAACTGTACAACTGTCGCTTCATAAGAATCCTATTGGTTAAGGATTTTGTCATGTACAACTTTTCAAGCTTTTTCCACAAACCAACATCATTTTTCTCTAACACGATGTTAAACAAAACATCATCAACCAAACACAGTCGAATGCCACTCAGTGCTCTTTCATCCAAGTCACTCCATTCATCATCTGTCATGGTGTAAGGCTGTTTGGCTTTTCCCAATAGCGCCTTCGCCACGCCTTGTTGCATGAGTAGATCATACATCTTTACTTTCCAGATCTCGAAGTTGTTTTTGCCATTGAACTTCTCGATCTCAAATCGAACACTTTGTGTTTTTGCCATGTTTAGTATCTCGTGTCACAAAAATCTCCAATTTCCAAAGGAATTAGTTTTGATTAAAAAAGCCCTTGTTTTATAATATCATGGCATATTACCATTTAAAAAATGAAATATGATATAGCTATAATATCATATATAATACAAATCATTTTTTATTTTTAAAGGCATTTCGTAACAGCTTTATAAAAACTTCAAATTGATTTTTTTATGTAAACAGGAGACCCATTTGAAAACATTTTTAAAGACCCACTTCCAAAACGTTCCAAATCAAATATCGATTTTTCAACGGTTCAACGTGGCATTTTAATAATCGATGTAAAAGAAAAACTTGAAGACACTGTGCAGCTCACCTTTCACAGCTGCAAATTCACCAATCAATTTGAATCTCAAATAAAAGCAAAATGAAATCACCGTGCAGGTTACCTTTCACCGCTGCAAATTCACCATTCAATGCTACTTTTAACGCAGCCTTAACCAGCGAAAAATCACCGTGAAATCACTGTGCAGTTCACCTTTCACCGCTGCTTCAGTTCAACACCAGTTAACAGCCTTCTCCAAACTCCGCTTTGCATAGCTCTAGTCTTCGATACGCAAATCTCACTTCAGCCTACGTATGAATCCAAAATCGACGCTGCCTGAGTCGTTCAACTATCCAGTTTATGGTCCATGGCATACGCCCTAAAGCTCATAGTTTACTCCTGGCTTTAGCGTAATGTTTAAAAAAAAACAACAGCACTCACTGCTTTCATCTACGTGAAACTCGATTGAGCATTCACGCAAGCTACCTTCCTTCACGCTGCAGATCAAGCAGCTTCCACGTAAATGAGCAGAATTCAACATTATATCCACAGCGGGCCACCAATCAGCACCTCAAGGATTGTCACCACGGCACCTTTGAAAACGCTGTCAGATTGAATCACTACAATAGGCAGCTCAACCTGCTCTGATACCAAGTGTTAGAATTAACACAGTAGAAATTTAAAAACAAATAAGACACACACAATATTCAACCATAAAAAAACAGAGATTTTAACGTGGTTCACTCAACCAATCTGGGTTACGTCCACCAAACAGAGGCATTGACAATCTTATTACTCAACAAGAGATTACAACAACAGATTTGCAGATCTGGAATTCTTTTTCCTCACACCTTCTCATCACACATATCCTCTACGAGCTTACATTTTTATAGTTGGGAGTAAAAAACTGAATCATAAATTCACTCACAACACAATAAATATAGGATACAATAAATCCTCATCAAAAATAAATAGAGTTAATTTAGCAACAAATCCTATTGTTGTCACATTCATGAGATTTTCTCCAAATTTAATTATCAGAAAATCTCAATTGTCACCATATTAAACATTGGTTATATTAAATGTGTTGCATAAGGATGGTTCATGTGGTTATTAATCGGACCTCGGATATATCATAACCTTTTAAACAAAGACTTTGATACCTTATGCCTCCCAATTCTTAGATATTCCCATCGGAGCATTTTATCGGGGCTTCTTTTAATATAACTTCCGATACCATTAATCCCTGATCCTCGAGGTCCTTCAGACTCCGATGCGATTGTTATAAACTCTGATGGGTTTATTAAAAGGTTTGTCATATTAGAATTATTACATGAGGGCCATTTCATATGAAAAGGTTCGGTATTTCAAAATGTAAAAAGGCTCTTATTAATATTTCAGGATTGCCAAGGAGCTCCCGAAAGTCACCTTGGTGTAATTTTAATGTTATATTATTAAATAATTTTATTTAATATTGATTTAACTTAATTTAATTTATAATTTCATTAATTTTAAAATTAATTTATTTATAACTAAAATTGGATCAATTTGTATATAATTAATTTAATAATTGTAATTAATTTGTATTTATATAATTATTGTATTTAATTATTTTTAGTTAATTTACAATTATTAATTAAGCTAATTTAGTTAAATTAAAAATTTTATTTAAAATATCCCTAATTTTAGCCTAGGCATGCATTTTCCAGAACTATAAAAGTTTTGACACTTCAACTTTGGAGGTTCATAAGTTGAATTTCACTAGACAAAATGAGGCCCATGACTACTCGTTAGATAGATAAAATCACAGAGAATATTTATGAAGTGGTTGAATGACTAGATTTCGTCATTCTCTGATTCTAAAATTTATGGAAAATTATGCTCCGAATTTGCAATCAAAACTAAGTTCTTGAGTTTAGCTTTTGCATTTTCATTTGCCCAAAGCTTCCAGCGATTACAAATCCATTTATTTTGCCCTCTTTAATTACAGGGATCAATGGGAAGTTCTGATTTCTATTTATTTATTTATTTAATTGAATTTTGATTAGAGATGTTTGTTTTCCCAGATTTGGTATTTTGATTTTGATTTGCAATTTAATTTATTTTTGATTGGTTTTTGGAAGGAGAGGAGTTGGAGAGATGAGAAAGAGAAGACTTGGACCAATGGAATTACTCCAACACGAGAGAAAAAAAAAAGAATTTTTCCCAATCAAGTTTGTTCAAGCACATTTTTGCTCCTACAACCCTCGCATTTTATTTTCATTTGTAATTATAATCATGGCTTCTAGAGAGTGCTTAGAGGGGTCCCACATCTGAAACTTGGGGAGGAGATTCTCTGCAAAGAGAGGATAGTTTTCACTACTGTAGGGAGCAAGGTTTTGTAGAGAATTAGCTAGTTTCAACCCAACTTGTGGAGATTAAAAGAGATGTATTTAAGCTCTGAAAATTTCATGTTATCATGAAATTTTACGAGAATTTCATGCACTCAAAGGCTATGATCAGATCTTTAATTCTTGTACACTATTGTGGGAGAAAGAGGCTAATTGGTGGCCTGCATTTAATAAATTTTGAGACAATTGACCCATATAAGTATGTGTTTTTGAAGTTTTTCACTATTTTAAATTGATTTAATACATGCTTGATTTAATCATTTAAAAGCTATATTTTAATGATGGATCTAATTTCCATCAAGTTAAATTATGAATTCCAAAAGATAAACAAGACATACTTGTTAACTATTTAGAAAATTCATGTCAAGTTTATCTTTGTTTTAATAATGATTATGTTATGAGAACTATTTCCTTAATGCAGTGATATATGTTTTGGTCTGAATTCATTTTATTTGAATTTGGTTGTATGTGCACTAGAGATTTGATGACTATTCATCAGATAGATGAATACGTCTACTTGCTTGAACTAGTAATAAGTATTGGAACTATTTCCTTGACTTATTGACTTTATTTTTATTCCAAATTCAAAGCTGGTCCAAATCCCCTTTTTACCTTGCTATTGGTTGAGAGAGGGATTAATCCTTCTTTCAATTGAAATAAATTTAGGATTTATTTTTTGTTAATTAGAGTAGATTTTCATTTATATTTAAATGTTGCATTGTAGAAGTCCTCTTACATAGGGGTAGACTTTAGAGTGGTGTAGTTGAGCCATTAATTCATCTTAAGGATCACTTTCTTGCATGATATCTGCAAGAGAGCATATATGATGTCTCTTTCCTATTGGAAAGTAATATACATATTATAAGCCAACAAAGAAAGAGAGAGGGTAACTAGACCCAATTGAGCCAGTCAAAATGACCATTCCAAACAAAAAAGGGAGTTGATTTAAGGTCCTGACTGGGTGGTCTCCCTTATAATGTTGACACTGTCATTTTCAGCCATCAACATTTTTGGCGCTAGAAGGAGGGCCATGAATAAATTTTATCTATGATGATTTTGTGATTTAATATTTTATCTTATTACTATGGCTCCATTAAAAATACTTCCTTGGAGTTTGTTTATTGGACCTCATCCAACAACTACTCTGATAAAGGTAGTTAAGGCCCTGTTATTTGCAGGATTTTCACTCTTACTTTGACAGGAAAAGCCAAAGATTGGTGCTTACCACTTCCAGTTTCCTCCATACATAGTTGGAACGAATTTTTGAAGATTTTCCTTCACTTTTTTTAGGAATATGATTACGAAAAGGTATGTGATCAGTTAGAAGAATTGCATAGGATGGAAGGTGAGACTTTGGATATGTTTTATATTAGATTTAAATTAATTTTAATGCAATTTCGGTGCAAATATTTTCCTCCTCAATTCCAATTAATTGGATCGTTCAAACATTTAGTTTCTTTCCCCTGTAATAACTATGAAGAACCATAAAATATATCCATTGTTGATGGTGATTCAGCTGCTCAAACTGACAACTCTGATTCTTCACAAATTGAAACTACAAATGCTAGTCATGATGCACAAACTATTATAATTAATTTACAATCTGCTGATAATAAATTGGAGTAGCTTAGCAACAATATACAGATCGATCAAATGCATGAAGTATCTGAATTGTCTATTTTGGAAAATCAACAATCACCTATGCATAGAAGAACCTTCAGGGATATATGTCCAACTTCCTATTTTTCTCCTTACCCTGATATCCTTAACAATAAAAATTTAATTCATAATTAATCAAAAATCCCTTTAGACACAACTTTAATTTTAGAAAATAGAGGAAATGATATTAATTACAAATTATTTATTTTTGTTATTGGTAGAGAAACTTTAATTGATAATTCAATCATAATCCTGAAGGTTCTCTTAATTTGGTATTCAATTACTTACCTAGTTTTGATTTATTTAATTCAGAGGAAAAGTGATCCAAAATAGATTTTCGATAGACTCCTAAGTCTAAGTGTCCCTCACAGAGGAAAATGAAAGTCCAAGGAAGTTCCTGGACATAACCCCATTGCAGAGATCTTTTCATTCTGAATCTACTACAACTTGAATGGGCAAAAATGGACTTAGGTTGCAGAAGTTATAACTCAAAGAAGATGCCCTTTGTTCCTTAGAAAAAGAGGCAAAATCCCCTAAAAATGGCAAAAAAAAACCCTTATAAAGGAAAATCGCATCGGGAAAAGGAAAAGGGAAGGACTAAAGCGGAGGCAGAAGAAACCTCGATCCGCCGATCCGATCAATCAGATCAGAGGTAGACACATATGAAATATCGGGACCTTGGATCTAGAAATTCTGATCATACGATATGCCGATCGCCGATCATATGATACAACGATCGCCAATGATCGGATCGGCGAATCAGCATTGGCGATGTACAAAACCCCTGGGCCATATGCAATGTGATATGTGATAGTGATCACAACAGGCAATTTCAGTCATCGGATCACGAGAGGAATGGGCGGCCAGGATTAAATCAGATCGGCAATTGCCAGACCCGATGGATTTCATAAGTGCAGTTTATAAAATTTGAAATACGAAAAAAGGGATTTTCCTGTGCATTTATGCATTTTCGTTATATAACTAGAATATAAAGGAAAATTCCCGAAAGTGAAAAAACCAAACCCGAGGGGGAAATAGAGGCACGATCTATATAATTTGAGTTCCATAAAGGCGCATTTCGGGCAGGCTTCAAGCAAAAAATGGTTTTGGCCTTGTTCTGCTCGATCCCATACAGTGAATGACATGTGGCTGGTGGAGGAGAGAGGAAAAACACCTTTTCGGGTGGGTAACCTCTGTGCTCCTAAGCCGCTCGAAATGGGATACTAACCATTGGATTAGGGATCCTGCAGATCAATAGTGGAGATTGCGACTGCAGCCAAAGGCGGACCCGAAATGATTACAGGGTGGATGCGATACATTTTCAAATCCGATAAAAATGATTTTGTCGGGTTTTTGAAGGTTTTCTCGTGTATTTGGGATTTTGCCCAATACACTAATGCGATGCGATATGGTGCCTAATGGCAGACCTGATAGGGATTTAGGGGCGATTGAATGCAATTTCACGTCAGGAATATGCGTCCAATAGTGTATTTTCCAGAAATCTCTATGTAAGGAAATTTTCTGAGTTTTCAGGATTTTGCCATGAAACGGCTCCAATTCCTTCAGTAAACGCTACTGATCATCATGCCACAATGTAGTAGGCGTTTTTACAGGAAATGATGCATTTAAAAGCCATAGAGCCGTAGAGCCAGATGGCCAGTCGAATAGACAAGGAGAAGGGACGCCGAAGAAGCACAAAGAGATGATTGAATGCAGGGAAACGGTTGTGGAAGCTGAAAAGTCGAGAAAATGCCTCAAGGGAGCCCAGAGAGCTCAATTGAGAGGGAGATGAATGCAGAAAGCATTTGTAGAGCTGAGAGAGCAGAGAAAGAGCGAAAGCTACTATGTAGAGCGGTTGAGGGAGTCACTTGGAGGTCAAGTGAAAAGCCAGAGAGCTGCAGAGAGCCAAGAAAAGCCAGAGCCAAAGAGCCAAAGCTAAGCTAGAGCCAAGAGCCAGAGCTAAGAGCCAAAGCCAGAGCCGAGAGCCAAAGCGAGAGCCGAGAGCCAAATGTTGAGAGCTTCAAGATCCAAGGATAAAATGGTGTCTAAACCCATTGTTTCTGTATAAAACAATGGAGTTGAGCCAAGAGCTTGTAAAAGGACTTTGCCATAATCCCAGAGAGCCTAGTTGAGTTGACTAGAGCTCACAAATATGTAGCCCAAGAGTTTTGGGTGAAATCCTAATTAAATTGTTGTCTTATGTGTTGTTCCATTGCTGCATTGTTTACTGTTATATATATATATATATATATATATATATATATTATATATATATGTATATCAATATAAATAACAGAATTTTAAAGCACATAAATAGTTAAAATAACCATAAGCATACACCTTGTTTTCAAGCACATATTTAATTCCACATTGGTTAATCAAAAGGACTTGGGAATAAATAAGCTTTGGAAGTGGGAGAGGTTCTTGTAAGTTAGACAAGAAGCCTAAGAGCCCCATTTTCAGATCAGGTGGTATCGGAGATTCAGATTTATTGACCACACCTTCAAAGAAGGTTATATCAGAATTCTTGATTAACAGAGCAAAGATTGCTTGTCTGAAAGGTATTTGGGCAGTCAAGGATTGATTGTCTAATTGATGGCATGCTTGTTTGTAGACTGACTATTGCTTGAGTTTGCAGAGGTGAAGAGAAAGTTATTTGATAGCTCAGTCCAGGAAGGATAAGAAGGAAGAAGGGCTGAAGGCATTCTTCTATTCCAAAGGACCTCAAAGCAATCCTTGATGCACAAGAGGTTTGTTGCAAAATGTTGCTTGATAAAGAAATTTATTAATCTTGTTTGAATTTCTTTTGTTCATTGGTATAATGACAACTTTTACAAGCGAATCCTCAAATTCCTCCTTCATCACAAGACTCTATGATGGAGACTTGAAGCAAGACTTGTTCATCATGATGGACAAAGTGAGAGAAATGTATGAGGATGGAAGGAAGAGCAGCATGCTTAGAGAGCAGTTGAATTCCATGAAGGAAGAAGAGTAGTTGCTTTCAGACAGATTGCAGGAAATGGAGAGGCAACTTCATATTGCAAATATGAACCTGAAGAGGATGCATGAGTTGGAGTCACATCTCTTTGCTGCCAAAGAAGCCTTGGTCAAATATCACTTGAAGAAGAGGTAAGCCATTCTAGTTTGTCTTCAAATTCCTCTAAGAATGCTTATATTGGTTCTTTTGAAAAACATACCAAAGGCATAGGTTCCAAGCTAATGTCCAAGATGGGCTATGAAGGAAAAGGCTTGGGTAGACACGCACAAGGTATTTTTGAGCCAATAATAATTGAGGAAAGGCCTAAGTATTTGGGTCTTGGCTATGGACAAGCTTATGGAGAAAGTTCTAAAGCTGCCATGAAGACCATTAAAACAGATCTAAGAAGGAGTTTCATTGTAGGTCTTCAAGAGTGTGAAGGTTGTATTAAGGAGGAATGCAATATCTTGAAACATCATTTGCAGGATGTAGGTGTTCAGAAGCACACACTTGAACCAGAGAGTTGGGGAGACTTTAACAGCCTTGAAGAGATTAATGGTGTTCCGAAGGGAGCCACTTCTTCATTTGCTTCACCTCCTCATGAAGGCAATAAAGGTGAAAGAGGCAGGTATAAATCTGGTTCTAAACATTTTCCTTTTGATTGTGCAAAGCATGATAATTTTCCACATGAATATGGGAAAGGAATTGCATGTTCCTTTTGTGGTTTGGATAACCATAGTGTTTCTAGATGTTGGAAGAGAATGGCCACATACGGGAAACTTTTGAAGGAAAAGAAGCAAGAAGCTAAAGGTCCATTGGAAAAGGAAAACCATGCTGTCAAGAGGATGCACATGTGTTGCACTTACTGCCATAAGCAAGGACATCTTGCTGAAAGATGTTGGACTCTGAATCCAGCAATGCTTCCACAAAATCTAAAGAAAGTGGAAAGAGAAAATGGTAGAAATGGAAAGGAAGATTCCATGTCTAGTGTGTCTCAGGATGATTCACATGTTGATGCTGATGTGCAGACAAAGGTAGTACCTTTGAAAGGGATTGGTGAGAAATGGCTAGAGTTCTTATCCAATTAAGGTTGCATGTCTATCGAGGAATTTATTTGCATTTCTTTGTTAATGAGATACAAGTTGCAGGTTCTTACCAAGAAGGTGAATGGAAAAGTTGAGTAGGATACTCACTTTGTTGCATCTATATTATATTTGATTTCAGCTTTGAAAGTACAGTGTACTTAAGTGAAAATTGAAGGATGAAATGCATGCATTAGCATCATGTGCATCAACACAGGGGTGTTGATGTTTTCCTTGTTTGAACATGTATGTGTAATTAACTTGTAGGGTTGATTGCTTTGACATGCATGTGATGCAATGTTGACTTGGGAGAAGTTAACATGGTCTCCAAGATGGAGATAATAATGAAGTGTTTCATCTTTTGAAAAGAGTCCTAACAACCTTTTTCTACATGCTTGACTTGAAGGGTCATTTGTCTTAAAAGCATGTTTTGTGGGCTTTTTATCTAGTCCATCATTTGTATGTAGATGTAAGACATGGAGGTGTTCACAAGCTATGAAATCTGTTTCTTTTGTTGAAGCAGGAGTTTAGGCCATCTGGTTGTTGTATGTATTTCTATTGTTGTTGAAAGCTTGTCAAATAGACACAAATGAAATTTTTGTGGAGCAGATGAATTTCACATTTATTTGAGCCACCTTGGATCAGTGATCAAGGCAAAGAAGTTCAAACCACCTTCTATGACCATTTCAGCAGAAGCTCTGCGAGAAGGCAAGGAGGAAGACAGTTCTTCCCAGGAAGACTAGCCCATCCAGGAAGGGAAGTGGTCAGAGACTTTGGTTCAGGGGCACTATGCAAGGCAAGGGTGTGGAGGCTAAAAGAAGAGGGTGTTGTTACTCTTAGGTACTGTTCAGATCAGTGTATCAGTCTTTTGGAGGCTAAAAGTTCTTTTAGTGGAAAGGTGTGATCCAAAATGGATTTTGGATAAACTCCTAAGTCTAAGTGTCCCTCATAGAGGAAAATGAGAGTCCAAGGAAGTTCCTGGATATAGCCCCATTGTAGATATATTTTCATTCTGAATCTACTGCAACTTGAATGGGAAAAAATGGACTTAGGATGCAAAAGTTATCACTCAAAGAAGATTCCATTTGTTCCATAGAAAAAGAGGCAAAATCCCCTAAAAATGGCAAAAAAACCTTATAAAGCAAAATCACATCGGAAAAAGGCAAAGGGAAGGACTTAAGCGGAGGCAGAAGAAACCTTGATCCGCCAATGCGATGAATCGGATCGAAGGTAGACACATATGCGATATCGGGACCCTAGATCTGGCGATTCTGATCATGCGATACATCGATCACTGATCATGCGATACGCCGATCACTGATCATGCGATACGCCAATCGCGATGATCAGATCAGCAAATCAGCATCAACGATGTACAAAACCCCTGGGTTGTATGCGCCGTGATATGTGATAGCGATCGCGACGGAAAATCTCCGTCGTCCGGTCGTGAGAGGAATAGACAACCATGGTTAAATCAGATCGGTGATTGCCGAACCCAATGGATTTCATAAGTGCAATTTATAAAATTTGAAATATGGAAAAAGAAATTTCCTTGTGTATTTACGCATTTCCACTATATGACCAGAATACAAAGGAAAATGACCAAAAGTGACAAAACCAGACCCGAAGGGGAAATAAAGGCATGATCTATATAATTTGAGTTCTGTAAAGGTGGATTTCAGGAGGGTCTCAAGTGGAAAATGGTTTTGGGCTTGCTCCACCCGATCCCATACAATGAATGACACATGGTTGGTGGAGGAGAGAGGAAAACCGCCTTTTTGGGTAGGTAACCTCCGTGCTCCTAAGCCGCCCGAAATGGGATACTAACCATTGGATCAGGGATCCTGTAGATCAACGGTGGAGATTGCAACTGCAGCCAAAGGCGGGCCCAAAATGATTATAGGGTGGATGCGATACATTTTCAAATCTGATAAAAAGGATTTTGTTGGGTTTTTGAAGGTTTTCCCGTATATTTGGGATTTTGCCCAATACACTAATATGATGCAATATGGCACCTAATGGCGGACCCGATAGGGATTTAGGGGTGATTGAATGCAATTTCACATTCGGAATACACTTCTAATAGTGTATTTTCAAGGCAATTTTCTCAGTTTTCAGGATTTCACCATGAAATAGCCCCGATTCCTTCAGTAACCACTCCTGATCATCATGCCACTCTGCAATAGGTGTTTTTACAGGCAATGATGCATTTAGAAGCCAGATAGCCGCAGAGCCAGATGGCCAGTCAAGTAGACAAGGAGCAAGGAAGCCGAAGAGGCACAGGGAGATGATTAAACGCAGGGACACGACTAGGGAAGCCGAAAAGCTGGGAAAATGCCTCAAAGGATCCCAAAGATCTCAATTGAGAGGGAGCTGAATGCAGAAAGAAGTTGTAGAGTCGAGAGAGCAGAGAGAGCGAAATCTACTGCGCAAAGTAGCTAACAGAGTCACTTGGAGGTCAAGTGAAAAGGCAGAGAGCTGCAGAGAGCCAAAAAGAGCCAGAGCCAAAGCCGAAGAGCCAAGAGCCAGAGTCATATCTGAGAGCCAAAGCTAGAGCCAAGAGCCAGAAAGTTGAGAGCTTCAAGAGCCAGGGATAAAATGGTGTCTAAACCCATTGTTTCTGTGTAAAACAATGGAGTTGAGCCAAGAGCTTGTAAAAGGACTTTGCCATAATCCCAGATAGCCTAGTTGAGTTGACTAGAGCTCATAGAGATGTAGCGCAAGAGTTTTGGGTGAACTCCTAATTAAATTATTGTCTTATGTGTTGTTCCATTGCTACATTGTTTACTGTTACATATATGTTATATCAATATAAATAACAGAATTTTAAAGCACATAAATAGTTAAAATAACCATAAGCATACACCTTGTTTTCAAGCACATATTTAATTCCACATTGGTTAATCAAAAGGACTTGGGAATAAATAAGCTTTGGAAGTGGGACAAGTTCTTGTAAGTTAGACAAGAAGCCTAAGTACCGCATTTTTAGATCAAAAATATTATTAATCAAGTTACTTATGATGACGACTAGGAAAAAGAAAATACTCAACATCTTTGTTCTTCAGAAATGGTTTTTTCTGAATCTCATATTCTCAATTCCTTAGGTGAATATATTTTTGAAGATAAAGAGAACTTTAGTCAAGAAATTATTCTCGTACGTTCTAATTTTCAAACACGCAATCATCATATTAATTTTGGTATTCAAGGGCCTATCCCAATTTTTTATTCCTATGATGATGGGATTCCCTTTTTGAATCATAAGCTTGGAATCTTCCCATTCCCACAAAATAATGCAAATAATGAGTTTAAATTTATAATTTTTGTTGATACTTGTGGGAAATAAATCTTTGCAAATGAAGCCTAACCATGTTAAACTATTATTTGTAACATTAATGTAAATTTTAATCTGGTTTGTCTTCATTTTTCTCAGTTTGAATTTACGTTTCTTCCAAATTTATTTTTTGAATTCTGAAAACAATACGTTGGCACTTTGAACATGATCACTCAAAGTTCACATAAAGTGCAATAGTAAGAGTATATAAAAATCAATTCCATAATTTAAAGCATGAACATCAACTACTTTTTATTTTGAAATTTTATTTCATGATCATGTTTGACCGATTTATTTTTTATTTTCAAATAAGTTCATCATCAATGCTGACACTTGAGAGTGCACCATTTCATTTTGGTCAGCAATGGAATACTTCTAGAAACCTTTTAAATTTTCATCCATACTTTATCGATCCATGTAAAAAATATCTGGAAGTTCCAATGCTTAAGAATAGTTCTGATTTTGCTAGTGTTTAGTAGGCTTTAATATTTAAAAATGTATCATTCAATCCAAGCCTGATGTTTCCTCTTCCTTTGACCTTCTTTCAATCATTCACTCAAATACATGATTATTTTTATGATCCTATATGCATATGGTTGGACGAATTTCGAGGTAAGAATTTTGTAAATAAGTTTTTTCCAAAGTTGTTAGACGTACGTACTAGGATGAATTTTTCTTTTAATTTGGCTGCAATTTTATTTTAGTTGTTGACCTGTGACATCTTCATATGCAAGAAATAAATTGCTTGCATGGTTTCACTGGAAGTATGAATATACTTAGTCATATACTCTGTCAACTATTTAGAATAGAAATAAGATTAATTTTGTTTTGTTAGTTTAACTCTTTTTTATTTTGCAGTTTAATTTGAGAATTTTTAATAAACATGTAATGGGGCCAAATATCTCCCCTGTTTTCATTCCATTTTTTGCAAAAAGTGGCTTAAAGCGCTTTGGATCATGCACATGTGTGATGCTCTTGATTATCATTCTTCACAAAGTTTCATCATAAGATTAAAATTGACTTTCCCAAACAAAATCATGAAAGGTGAAATTTCAAAGAATCCTTACAGTTGAGCATACCATTTTTTCCAAATTCACAAGAATCTCTTTATGATCAATTATACCATCATTTCTTTAATTTAAACGTGAAGCAGATGCAAATTTCTCGTTATTTATTAGTTCGTTTAGATTGAATAATGAGATGATGTTGAACATATGAAAAATCAAAGATAATACACAAGAGAATGTTGAGATCTATAAGATAAACTTACAATAAAATATTCCAGGTACGCGTAGTCATATTCATATTAACCTTTTGTTAATTTCTCTTTTAATTAGTTAATTTCTTATTTTAGTTTTACTTCTTTTCTCAGGTCTTCATTAACTTGATTTGGAGACTTGATTTATACAAGAAAATTCAATTAGCATACTTGAAATCACAAACATGTTCAAGGAAGTATTTGTTTTCTCATCAAGATTATTTTTTACATTATGTATTGGTTCTTATTTTCATATTTCCTTTCTTTGCAAAATTGTGAAATGAGTCAATAATCATAGTCGGCAGCTCTATGATGTAGCTGAAATAAAATGCTTGGCTTCCTCTTGTTCAAAATTTTCGCGGGTCTATAGTTTCTCACACTTTAAATTAAATATAGCCCATAAACAAAGGAAAATTGAACAACAAAATCTTACATTGATTTGTAAAAGTGATCCTATCCATATTTTCCCATTCCTAATCTTGTATTTTCCGAGTTTATTTGAATCATTGTGTCGCAATTGTTACATTCCTTCTTTCGAGATGACTTAGAGTCTCTAACTGGTAAATCTTGGAATCTCGATCCTCTGCTTTTCATTATTCAAAGATTATTTCACCTCTTTCCATCTCAGAATCCTTTTCTCAGAAGCCTATTTTTACAGATAAATGTAAGTGCTCTTGAAACCAATTTCATAAAACTTTAATTTATTTTCTTATTAGAACAAAAGTTATCAGAGCCATTTTATAAAACTCTTACGAGATTGATTACCTCAGATGTTAGGTCCCTATAATACTAGTGATTACCCAATTACAATTGTAGTTGTATCCATTATTAATATTTTTGTGCCCCTATTCTCCCCATATTGTTATTACTATGCCCCATAGAATCCGTCTATTGTTATTTTTGTGCCTTTATATTATTATTGTTAGGTCGGCTGGGTTATATTGTGACTCCTTAGACTCCTATATATAGAAAGGAGGTTTTGTCATTTGAATCATCAAAGAATCATTCATTTGTGTAATGCAAAGGAGGTTACCCCCTTGAAGAGGCTGAATTCTAAGGCGTTGATCTATCTTTTCTATCTTTTTGTGAGCTAGCTTCATAACATTTGGTATCAAAGCTTTGGATTCTAGGGTTTCGCTGCTCCAAATAGGTCATCATGGGATTTTCACTATATATTTGTTTCTGTGAAGTTTCAGAAGCGAAAAAAAAAACCCATTTGAGATGAAATTGCATTGAACCTCGGGTCCGAATTTCAGAGCTTTTTGCACTATATTTGCCAAGATATGATCTGAGGAAGTTGGTCTTTTTGCAGACTCCCAAATTACATTCCAAATAGGTGACCTGGTGAAAATAATCATAACTGTTTCTCTGAGCATCAAATTTAAATTTCGTAAGAAGTTATAGAAGGAGGATGGACTATAGTTTCTTGTATCTATTTTTCAGATCCAAAGGTCGAAATAGGGACACGTGGCATGTCGTACAAGTTCGCTCTACTGAACTAGTCTATAATCAGGTCACCATGGGAGATTTGGCATAACTCTTCTTTGGGGAATCCATTTTGGATCGGACTGGTGGCATTGGAAAGAGGACATAGAGGGCTATTGCAGGTCGCAATTTCAGAACTGGATGATCCGAAATTATAGAGATACATCAGAGGCAATATCGAGCTCCTACAAAGTGAAAAAAGATTGTAAATTTTTTTAAATTTTTTCTTAAGCTTGGTTTGAAAAATTATTTTGAAGGAATTCAAAGGGAATAGTAGAGCATTATTATCGGTAACTGATGCCCCGAGGAAATAAAATGAAAACACCTAGTAAGCAACCTGAAAGCTCTAGCATGACTCATGAAGAAGAGGAAGAAATGCTACATCGTATATCAAAATTACAAGACCAAGTGAAACAAATGTCACTCTCACAAAAGCTAATAGAAGCTAAGATAAATGGCTTGGAATCTAAGATAAAGGGTGTGGAAGCTAATATGAATGGTGTGGAAGATAAGATGGATGATTTGAAGATAGATTTGAAGACATATTTGAATACAGGCATGGCAGATTTGAAGATAGATTTGACAAATTTTCTACAAGAAATACTTACTAATGGTGAAAGGGTAGTAAAGGAAACTCATGACGCGAACAAAAGAAATGTTAATCATGATTTCATAGACTCTAATGTTGGATCGAAGACCCACCATATTCCAAAAATCGATATGAGGAAGTTTGATGGCAAGGATCCCGCAACATGGATATTACAGTTGGAGCAATTTTTTGATCTCAATAATGTGCAAAACACACAAAAGGTACATATTGCAACTTTATATTTGGAACCAAATTAGTTTGTATGGTATCAATGGATTTTCTCTTGTAAACAAATTATCACTTGGGCAATTTTTGAGGAAGAATTGACAGCACATTATGAGGATACAAAAAACAACGCTTTTTTTAGTCAATTGATAAGTCTCAAACAAAAGGGTTCAATAATGGAGAACATTGAGGAGTTCCAAAAATTGAACATAAGGGTAAAAAATATTCTAGAGGAGCATAGGATTGATGTCTTCATAGGGACTTTAAAGGATAATATCCAACATGATGTTCGCTTTTGGGAACCTGATTCATTACAGAAGGCATTCAAGTTAGCAAGAAAAATGGAAAGCAAAATTATGGCAATGAGGAAGCATGCCACTCACAACTATAAAGATGGAAGTGTTGTTGCCCCTAGTCTTCCACAACCTATAAGATTGAAACCATAACAATTGGAAGAAAAAAGAGCAAAAGGGCTTTGTTACAGTTGTGATAGCAAATACACTAAAGGTCATAAGTGTGCTGAGAAGAAATTATTCTACATAGATTGTGAAGAGGAAGAAGAAAAGGAGTAGGAAAGGTCAAAATAAGAGGATATAATCCAGGAACAAAGCCTAGATAAATAAGAAATGAATCCGACCATATCTTGGAATGCATTGGCTGGAATTACCACTCCTCAAACCAATAATATAGAAGGACAAATCAAGAAGAAAAAGGTAATAGTGTTGATTGATTCAAGAAGTACACACAATTTTATTCATTGTAAGATAGCAAAAGAATTGAATTGCTTCCTATATCCAGCACCTGAGTGTCAAGTGATGGTTGCAAATGGAGGAATGATAAATTTCTCTAGAAAGTGCCATAATATCAAGCTATCCATTTGAGAATATGTATTGACTAGCCCAATGCTTTCCATTCCAATGGGAGGTGCTGATGTTGTACTAGGAGTCCAATGGCTACAATCCTTGGGTACAATAGCTTATGATTTTCAAAAACTTTTCATGAAATTTTCTGTGGAAGGAAAGGAAGTTGAATTAAGGGGTATTGCAGGGAAACCGGGAATGATAATCAGCTCTAACGGTATGACAAAGCTTCTAAAAAGGAACAAAGAGGTGTAATTGCAAAATTATGTTCGCTAGATGTTTCCACATTCAAATCATCTATTTCTCTAGATCTCCAAAAAGTCTTGGACAATCATTCCAAGGTATTTTAGATGCCCAAAGGTCTCCCACTTATTCGTGATCATGATCATGCTATTCATCTGATTCAAGCAAGTGTTCCTCCAAACATCAGGCCGTACAGATATCCCTATGCCCAAAAGAGTGAAACTGAACGTATGGTTGCAGAAATGCTAGAGGCTGGTATAATTCAACCTAGTCAAAGTTCTTTCTCTACTCCAGTAGTATTGGTGCACAAGAAGGATGGATCATGGACATGTGTCCGAATTATAGGAGCTCAACAAGCTCACTATTAAAGAAGTTCCATTCTTGTCATTGATGATTACTGGAAGAATTGCATCGATCAATTTACTTCACAAGTTAGATCTTTCGATCAGGATATCATCAAATCCGAATGAATACTGGAAGACATTCCGAAAACAAAATTTAGAACTCATGAGGATCATTATGAATTTTTGGTCATGCCTGTTGGCCTATCAATGCACCTTCTACATTTCAAGGTTATGAATTCCATTTTCAAACCCTTCCTTAGAAAATTTGTGTTAGTATTTTTTTATGATATACTAATCTACAACAAGTCTTGGCAGGATCATGTTGAACATGTTGACAAGGTGCTACAACTATTGGAGGAGAAACAATTATGTGCAAAAAGATCCAAATGTTTTTTTGGAGTACAAGAGGTGGAATATCTGGGTCATATTGTATCTCATGGAGTTAAGGTAGACCCTAGCAAAATTAGAGCCATTAAGGAATGAAAAATTCCCACATCCATAAAGCATCTGCAAGGATTTCTCGGGTTGAGAGGGTATTATCGCAAGTTTGTTGAGAAGTATGGGAGAATAGCAGCACCTTTAACAACATTATTGAAGAAAGATGCATTTTCATGGACTCTAGAAGCAACAAAGGCCTTCGAACATCTTAAAGAGGCAATGTGCCAAGCACCGGTCTTACCTACACTGGACTTCACAAAAACCTCTATTGTGGAATATGATGCTTCAGGAAATGGAATTGGTGTTGTTTTAATGCATGATGAAAGACCCATTACTTTTGAAAGTCAACCAATCAAGGGAAAGTTTTACACAAATCTATTTATGAGAAGGAAATGTTGGCAATACTACATTCACTTAATAAATGGCGACCCTACCTAATGGGAAGACACTTCAAGGTAAAAAATGGATCATCATAGCCCTAAATACTTTTTAGAACAAAGATTATCCTCTTAAGAGCAACAAAAGTGGGTCACAAAGATGTTGGGTTATGACTTTGAAATCATCTACAAAAAAGGGAAGCAAAATGTGGTGGCAGATGCACTCTCAAGAAAGGATGAGGATGTGGAAGCATTGTTGTGCGCCATTTTTATTATCCAACCAGATTGGATAAATGAAGCAAGGGAGGAATGGAAGAATGATGAAGAAGTGTGGGCACTTA
>APFE031250744.1:0-61462 GCA_000404065.3 Pinus taeda
TTTAAGGGTAGATTTAGTCAATTCTCGATAATCAATGCACGCCCTCCATTTACCATTCTTTTAGGCATAATCACTTAAGGGGAAACCCATTGTCAATCTGAAATTTGGTAAATGAAGTTTATATTCAACAATTTTTGCAGCTCTTCTTTCACAATTTCTCTAAGATTTGGATTCATCCTTCTTTGAGGTTGTCTAATAGGTTTACAATTTCCCTCAATGTAGATGTGATGTATACAAGTCTTAGGACTAATTCCTTTCATGTCATTATATTCCCATGCATATGCAGTAAATGTTGTTGTAATGTCTTAATTAGCTTTTCCTGTTGTAATTTCTCCAAGTTATTGTTTATGTTCAATGTTCTCCCTAGAAAGATTTCAACTGTAGAGCTACCAAATTCTTCCATAGAATAAAGAGACATATACCTAGATGACAAATATTCAATATTGGATTTTTCTTGAAATTGATCATGTTCATGTTCTAGAGATGATTCAAAATTTTCCATTGTATTTAAGATTTGACAATCTTCACTAATATTTGAAATAGTAAAGAGAGGTTGAATGTCATTTTCATCATCAATCCATTCTTTGTCATCTATTTCTATGATTGTTCTTGCTGGAGGATATAGAGTGAATTTCTTTGTTGAATTCCCATCAGAAGTATACATATCACTAGATCTATAGCTAATGAAAGCATTAGCTATGGCCAGCCAAGGTCTTCCTAATATGAGTGGATGTCCTCCTAGATTGTTCTTGGGGGTTAAGATCATAAAATCAACATGATATTCCCAAGAATCTAAGGATACTGAAATATATTCTAACACTCCATCTGGTTTGATTACAGATATGTCCACTAATTGCAGTAATGTAGGTGTGTAAAGAAGATTAAGAAAATTGAGTTGTTCTATGGTTTGTTTGCTCATGATGTTTATTGTTGCCCCTAAATCAATCAATGTATTTGGAATTTCAACTCCATTGTTATGTTTTTTCACAATTGGACTTCCTAGATCTACATTTTTTTGTATGGTAATTTTTCCCATCATTATATCTGCTATTTTTCCTACTAGGTGAATTCTTTTTGTTTCTTTTGCTTTTCTTCCTAGTTTCTTTATGCTCAACTCCTTTATTGTTTTAGCTAGAATTGGAATCTCCTTAATGGCTTGTAACAAATGAATTTTGATACAAACATTTTCCAATTCATCTATAAAATCATAATTGGGAAACATGATCTACTTTTCTACTCGTCTATCAACTTGTAGTCTTTCAGGAAAAGGAGGTGCGGGAGTAGATACTGTCTGCTTAATGATAGGAGTTGAGTTCACTGGTTCTTTATTTTTTTCATTTTTAGTATTTTGGTTTTGGAGTGATATTCCCTCAAAACTTTTATTATGTTGTAAAGAATCTTCCTCTGAATTGTCTTGTTCCTGAATAACTACAGAGGGTCTTTCCTTTTCTAGTATTCTACCAGATTTTAGTTGAACATCATTGAGATCTAGAGGAGTGATCATATAAGTTGGAAAGTGTTGTCCTTCCACCATGTAAGCATTCTGAGGATTTTTATTGTTGGTGTTTGGTAATGGTTGGGCAGGTAGCTAATTTGGTTTTCGTTGAAATGGCAGTAAGAGTTGAAGATTTTGGTTTTGTTGTGAAATTTGTTGTGGGAATGGTAATGAAAGTTGAGGGTTCTGATTTTGAAGTTGTGGTTGTTGATTTTGTTGTGGAATGTGTAGGGGAGAATAATTCTAATATGATGGAGGATATTGATAATATTGGGAAAATCTACCGTAAGGATTTTGTACTCCTTGTGCCCACGATTGAGATTGAGATTGAGGTTGAGGCCAAGGTTGCTGCCAAGGTTGCTGCCAAGAATTCCAATTTGGTGGGGGCTGAAGATACATTTGATTGTTAAATCCCTGATTTTGTGACTCTTGCCAAGGTTTTCTAGATACAAAGCAAAGAGGTTCTGCTAAATTTGGAACTGTTTCTTCTTGAAAAATAGCCTTAAGACCTGGAATCAAAGGACAACCCTTGGTTTCATGATTCTCTGAGCAAATCATACAAGTTTATATAATTTTTGCATATAAAGGGCATTCTCTTAGAGCATTTTTTTTTTTTCCTTCATTTTGGACATAAAATAGTTAAAGCATAAGCCTCTGTTTTGTACTTATTTTGCAACTTAAGCGTGTCTATTTGCTCACTGAGACTCCCTAGGATATCTATTTTGAATTCATCAAGCATATTACCAATTTCTTCCCTACTCACTGATCCAATTGCAGACTTATTTACTCTAACAATAGAAGGATCTCTTGGACCTTTCCCGGTTTTGGATTTCCCTCTTTAGAGATGAACACATTATTCTCCGATATCACTTAATCGGAGTTGAGAGATATCTCCCTTCCCCATCATGTTAAGGATATCTATCCATTCATCTCTAATGGCTTTTAGTAAAAGAGCTTTTGAGGTATCTTCATCTAAATTGTCCATCTTTTCTCTTTTCAAATTATAGTTGAATCTCTCAATCAAATACTCTATTTTTTCATCCTCTCTTTGCATCATTTTGAACACTTCATATTTGTGATTGCTAGGCATGCAATAATCCAAATACCTATCCAAAAATAATTTCTTCATGTCATTCCATGTTCTAATGGACTGAGTGACTAACCCCATGAACCACTTCAAAGAAGCTCCTTTCAATGTTGAAGGGAACAACTTAAGTTTTTGAGAGTCTTCTAAATAATCATAGGTTCTGCACAAGACTTCAAACTCAAATAAAAATGTTTCAGGGTCCTCACTTTTTAACCATGGAAGTTTGAGAGGACAGAAGGTGAGATATTTTTCAATGTGGCATTTGTTTCTTCATCCACTATAGGGAATCCAAAAGAATTATCTATTTCCCTATTTCCTCTGCCTCCTCCATTATTTCCTTTGCCTCTTCCTCCAAACAGTGTGAATTCTCCATCTTCTCCTTCTTCCGCCATTATAGTTTCTTCAAGGTCAGTATAGGGTTCAACCTGCAAGATTACTTTCTCCTCCTCTGGTTATTCTATTAATGGGATATGGGAGAGAGGTTCTGCTTCTTCTTCCTCACTAGGTATTCCTAATTCTTCAACTAAAATGTGCTCCCCTATGGAGGTGAAAAAGGCTACTCCTGCTGTTGGAGATTCAAGATTTTTCTTCTCTAGGACTGACTTGGTCGATGAAGTAGGAGATTCTTTTGATTGGATTTATGCCCCTAGAATTTCAAGGGTTCTATGGCTAGGAGTATGATTTTGGGATGGAGATGTATCTTTTCTTGTTCTTGGTGGAGCAGGTGATATTGTAGGAATTGAAATTCTACCTCTAGCTATAAATCTACCCCTAGAGTCTCTTTCTCTATGCATATCTTCTTCTTTTTTTAATGTAAGAGATAAAGTTACCTAGTTACACTTCCCCGGCATTGGTGCCAAAATGTTTATTAAATTTAGTTTCATAAATTGCTTTGCATAAATTATCAACCGAGGCTTGTAATATGATGAAGTGTAGTGCCCTGTATGCGCTAGTTAACCCTTCTTACTTAGTATTTTTGTATTGTTTTGTTTTGGGGGTTTCCTTGATTCCTAATGATGTACAATCTGAATTATGAGAAACTGAGTCTAAATCTCCTAAAGGTGAACTAATCAAAATCTAAATTAAAGGAAGGAAAAATAGAGCATCTATCTTATCTTGTCATTTATTCCTAAGTCAAGAATTAAAAGGTGAAGTTGTAAGGAAAATTGAAATAATTACAAAGAACAAAAACTTACTAAAGCACTTTTTGTTGTCCAAGCCTCCAATTTTGAAAGATAACTTTCTTGAGATGGAAAACAGGCAACTTACTGTACTTTATAGTTTAGAGAACTAAATCAAATATGCAAAGAGTAACTAATTGATTTGAATCCTTGTGTGAAGTGAATGTCTAACCATTTAGTTAGGATGGATATCAACTTGAAATGGTGACCAAAAACTTTTATCCACACATTGCATTGGCAATTTGAACTAGGAAATAAATAACAGAGGAAAAAAACAGTAAGTAAACTAATCAATAATGCATCCTTGTTCCTTTTCCACCTTACCCTGTTAAAACAAAACAAGTTTCATTTATGAAATAGATAAGAGAAACAAGACTGCACCGTCAAATTTTAACATTATGCTATTGAACAGAATTAAGGGAAAACAAACTATAGGAAATCAACCTAAACTAAAAACACTGCTAAAAGTAAAGAATTAAACTAAATTGAATAGTAAACAAAATAACAAAAGAAAAACCTCCTTCAATGTAGGCGCCCTCTACAACTAACTGAGTTGAGCTGCTAACTAGCTGAAGATACTCTTGCAAATGATCACTTGGTCAAAAACGACTTCATATTATTAACAAGAAAATAAGTTTCATGTGTTTGTTATACTAGCATTTCTTTTTACTCCTTTCGACAATTACAATGCTAGTATAGTGTGTAGCATGTTACAATAAAATGGTTTGTTACACTCGTCACATGAGGAAGATGATTTTATTGTGCAAAGCATTTGTGATACTATTGAAATTGATTTATCTTTGGTAATTACAAACTGGGAATTTGATGCTTTAATCATCCTATATGATCGTGATTATGTTTCTAATGACTTTCATTCAACTCACTATTTCCCATCAACACATCCAATGACAATCATTGTACACCCTTTTATTTTTATGGTTTAACATCTCACTATCCAAGTACTTTTCAAGTAGTTGATGCATTTTCGTACTCGCGGATGGTTATGTCAAGTCCTCACTTTCTTGAGACGCCTGTTGAATATGATCATATCTATTTTCCCTCACGAGATTCTCAGTGTAATCCCGTGCCTCTAATTGAAAATTCACATTTTCTAAGATTTCAGGGTTTTCAAGACGATTGTCATGAATTTTATGATCCAATCACTGAATGGTTGGAAAATACTTACTTGGCAAGATCTCTCATAAATAACAAGTTTTGATCTTTCTTCACACTTTCTAAGGAGTTTGATGCAAATGGAGACACATTCATAAGAAGTTCATGAGGTTTTTTTAATGATGGTTATCATCAAAAGGGTAAGAATATAAACTGGTTATGAGCGGTGGCTATGCCCTATCTTTCTACTGATAGACAAGACCTTCAAACTTTTGTGCAAGCTATTCAAGTTCTTATATTTTCTATTTCACATTACTTTATATCTGCTTTAATTGATCGTATCTTTTTCATTGCAAGTCGGTAACAACTATGGTGGCTTCATTGGAAATTTCATTATACATGGCCTTGACATTCTAGTTGTTAGGTTAGGAGTAGGATTAGTTGCATCCTAGTTTTCCCTCTCTTGCAGTCATCCTATGCTTGTTCTCTTTAATCTCTCTTATCTTCTTACTTATGTCTTGTATCATGTTTTGCTTTAGTCTCTTTTTCTTTCTTGTTGTATTGTGTATTTTATTTTTTTCTCCATTAGTAAGACCATGCATGGAGATGTTTTTTGGCCCAAAATGGAATTTGGAAAAATAGAAAAGGACTTTGTAACACTACAATATTTGGCTAACCCTTTGTCCTTCTTCTTTGTCTGGGTTACATCTCCGGTTCAATGATGTTTTGATGGAAAATATGATCCTTAAATTAAGAAAAACTTGTGTCAAACCATGACCTCCATGTCTATTCTAGAAACCCCATGCTTGCACTCAGGTTTTTATGTTTTGGTGTTTCAAGATGATCCAATTAAGTAGAGAAGGACAAGGGGAAAATCTAAATGAGAAAACAAATATTAGAGGTCTTATATATGCTTCTCTAAGGGGACAACCTCTCCTACTCTCAATAAGTCAGGATCTCTCTTTCGCCCATGAAATAAATAAGTGATGATGCACATTCCTATATAAATAAATAATAAAGGCAAACAGAGAGAAAGTCATCTTACACAATGAGGTGAAGCAAGCAACTCTATCAGGGTACTATCTAGGCTTGTTAGTTGTGGAGCAATGCTTGTTTCCCTAAAGTGACTTAGTCAGGGTACTATCTAAGCTGGTTGAAATCCAAGAAACACCAGAGATGAAAAAACTATACTCTAAAAATCTAAAACCTACAAACTTCATTACCCTATCCTGAACCGAAACATTGTATGATCATTGATATTGTATTTGTGTTTAACCGAGTAAAATAATCAAGGGGACTATGTTTATGCACAGGGTAAGTGGGGAATCCATGGTACTCTCAATGATGAATCAATACTTCCTAAAGAACTATACCCTACAGAAAAATTGACCAAGGCAGAGAAGCTCATTAGGGGAATTTTGAGGTCTAAAATGGGTCTCCCAAGAAAAGTGTACAAGAAAAATAAACTTTATAAGAACCAATAGGATTCAAGATGATGATTTGAACCATGGGCGATGATTCACCATTTTTGGAGTAAAAAAGTAAAAAGATTAAAAAATAATAAAATAATAAAACTAATTTTTTCAACTCATATTTTCAACTTATTTCCCTAAGGTTTTACTCAAATTTTGAGTGGGAGTAATCATTGGATTCAAAATTTAATTACTCATCCAGGGAGTATCCATTTTGCATATTTTCAATGGACCCTACTACATGAAAAATGAGAAATACATGAAAAAATGTGATGGCAATCACATTTATCATGTATTTATCATTTTTTGTGTAGTGGGGTCCATCAAAAGTATGCAACAAGGGTACTTCTTGGATGGGGAATCAAATTATGCATCCAACGAGTGTTACTACTTGAAATTTGAGTAAACCCATAGGGATATAAGTTCAAAAATAGTTTTTTTATCCCTCTAAAATTTGATGATGTAATCTAATATTATTTTATTATTTGCACTATTATTTTTATAATTTCCTTCGGAGGCCCATTTTAGACCTCAAAATTCCCCTAATGGGAGTTCTACTAGTGTGTCACCAAGAGTTTTTGCTGCGACAAAAACCCTCCAAAATTTTGTGTACACTCATATTTTGGAGCCTACTGTAGATCTTCTGATCATTTGTTTCATAGTCACTTCCTAGTTAGTTGATGTTTTGAAGCTCCCTGAGTGGATCAGAAGTGTCAAAGAAACTTGCTCACACATGCTCATTTTGCAACAAGTTCACGAGTTCATCCTTTTACGCAAGCTTGGAAAATCATAGCACGTTCCATCAAGACTATTCCTGTGTGATTTCCAATCCATGTCGACAGTCAGTGTGCACTAACAATGACAGTTTCACACATTCTAGCTACATTCATACTTCCATTTGCTAAGTTGTACAAATTGTCGCTTTCACGCACCTTTGTTTTCATGAGTGTTTTTTTCATGTTTTTGGTTGTCACTTTCAATTGACTTCACTCTAATTAGTGCCATTTTCATGTTATCTTTTCTTTAGAACATGTTACTTTCACTATTGTTCACATATTGCAACAGCCATTCACACTTCAACAATTGGCATCTTTTCACATGTTAGTTGTCACACAATGTATGTATGCTTGTTCTAGTGGTTTCAAGGGGTTATCTTTGTGTGAATGAGTTGTTTTAACCATGTAAAAATCAATCGTTCTCATTCCAAAAGTTTTTAGCATTGTCGAAAAAGTGTCGTCACAGTCGTCACAAAGTGTACCTTAAGTTTCACACTTGTCATAAAGTTATCACAAGGTTGCCACGTTGAGGGAAATATGTTTTTAACATTTTCTGGATGATATATGTTGTTGTGTCATCAAATTTTTTCAAGTGTTTGATCACAGTCAAGTCATATCACTATTTGACATCAGTCTCTCCGGTCCCACATTTAACCAATTTTCATAAATTCCCCAGCAACCTAGGCTTATCTGGCCTTCCTCAACTGTGCACTACGAAATTCCAACCCTAAAGTTGCATCCTTGTCCCTTGACACTCCACAATGCACAATTCCTATTTCCCATAGCTCCTGCATAACATAGTTCTAGTGCTCAAGCCTGACCTTGCCTCCCAGAATTTAGCAATTCATCTTTCGAACCTAGCCTTAACTACACATTGCATAGTCTCTAGCCTCAAGCTCATCCTTGAGCTCCTAAATTGTGTAATTGTGCAATGGAATAGCATCCTTTGCCTCCCATAACTGTGTAGCTCTCCCAAGAAGTGCAAAACCTCGCATCTTAGCTCACTAAGTCAAGAAACTGCACAGTTTCTCTCCCTAGTCTTGATTGAACTATGCAATTGCGCAATCACTTGGGCTTTTGTCTCCTCCTCAACTGCGTAATAGATTGATCTAGTTCCCATTACCTTAGTCTATCACTGTGAGCTCCCAGACTACATATTTTTCTTCCTCAACCTAGCCTAAATTGTGCATTGCATAGTTGTTAGGCAAACTAATCCCTCTTGCAAACAAGATGGATATCCCTAGATCTTAAACGAAATCTAGTAGAAAACAAGGAAATAACCACTACCTTTCCTTATCTTGTGATTGAATGAAACAAGTAATATACGAGGGATCACTTATCGGTTTAACAAAGTTCTTATTGAAGTGCTTTCAGTCCCTTCAACAGTTGGCTTCTCCTTGATGCTTTAGATACCATTCTAGTGCTTTCCATAGCTTCTCAATGGTGTTTCAAAGAAGATTTGTATAGAAAGAAACACATAAAGGATTAAATCATCTAGTATATAGAATGAAATAGAAATGAATTTCTTCACTGAGCATATATCATAAATTGAATCCATAATCAATCATAACCTATGTGAGTGATCAATGAATCTCACAAATTATATCAAAATAGACATGATTAGGAAAGAATAGTTATTTTTTATTGAATAAAAATGAGAACAAAATTGCAACCTCATTGCCTTGATGTTACAATTCTCTTCCCATGATCTCCATCCTTCTCCTTGGATGAAAATCCTTCTAGCCCTATTTCTACAGCATAATCCTACCTTCATTCGTCCCCTCCAATCCTCTAGCCTGTGTTTGATTTATAGGGAAAGAGGAGGAGGTTTTGGATCCTCTTCCTAAGGGATTAGATCCACAAATGGTGGGATAGGGGATCCAATAAGAGAGGGAAGTAGCTCCATGATGAGAGGGATCAGGCTTGAGTAAGAACCAACTCGAAGTTGTTAGTTGGGAAATATTTGACTAACAAAGCTTCTAGACGTTGATTTTTATTTTTACTTGCACTGAGTTGTGTGTGCAAGCCATAGTGTAAGACAGAGTTCACTTTTTCACAAATATAATGGTCTCTCCTGCGTGTGCATGGAAACTGACTAGGAAACTGTGTAAGTAATCAAAAATAGATTTTTGGGCCTTGATATCTAAGAATTTCATTCTTTTTGGGCTTTTTTAGACTTTGGCCTTACAGGAGGATGATTTGGAACACTTTGATGGATAGTGAAAGATCCAAACCAACAACCATTTTCCTAATGCGAAAAAATGATGTGTAACAGATTGCCCCCTAAAGTGAAAAGTCAAAAGATGTGTTTGATGACTAGAGCACTTTATCATTCCAAGGTTCAGGTTAGAGACTGTAGTTGGAGACCTAAAACAATTGTTAAAATGTTACAATGCAATATAAAATCATCATTGAGGTAGGCATTCCTATACTCAAAGAATAAATGTCTTAGAGAACAAATACCGAAATATAACTAAAGATCCATGTCAATAGAAGACACAGTGTGGATGCAACCATAAATGGATCTATGTTTACAATCAGGAATATTTGATAACTCCATGCAACCTGTATGGATGAAACTAGATTCAGGGTCTTGATCTCGATCTCTCATTCCATAGTATGAATCTAACAATGTGAGTAAATGTATCAAATTCAAACATGGTTGAAACTACTTAATTATCGCTCAATGATGTGAACTGTTAACAAGCGTGAGAGAAACCACCAATAATGACAATGGTTCTCAAGGTACTTCCAGTACAATCTATGAAGTGTGAAAAGATGTCCTGACGTCGAACACTCATAGAATCATTCGATCTAATTTCAATGATGAGAACCTATTGTCGAAGGAGAAAAACATGTCGTTAAGGCATGCAAGATCTAAGGTACTGAAGAAGGTTTCTACATCAACTTCCTAGATAGTAAGTTGATGTCGATAAAAAGTGACCCATCGTAAGAGGGCATATGACATGAAACTCATGTCACGTTTTGAAGAACTAAAGTTTGGATTAATCCAACATTGACTCGGGGATGGCCAACACAATTAAAGGCTATGCAATGCAAGGTAGTTTTAACTGAACTTGGACTTCCCTAGAACATACCGGTGACATGACATTTTGACTTGGTAGAATTTGACTCAGAAAATAATTCTCAAAACCAACTGAATACTTTCAATGAGGTATGCTCAACTGAGAGAAAAATGGATTCCCAACCCGAACATAAAGGTAACAGAGTGTCATGTTCAATAGTGACATACTACTTTTCGTAATACAAAAACAAACATTCTTTCCCAATTTTCCCCGATCATTACTGGAACGTACCTCTTTATTTTTGTGCAAACTTGAGGAGGATAACATATGCTTGTCTTTTAAGCTCATCCTTCATATGAGTCCTTTGGAGTATTTTTAATGAACCCTAGGAAGGAGTGGTTTGGTCTCATCATGATTGACGAATCTTGCACTGTTTAAGTTTTACGAGTCCAGCGAAGGGATAAATCAATGTCATTTTCATGTTTAAAGAGTTTGAAAAGACACAAAAAGAAAACTCATTCTGTTCTTTCAACGTAAAATTTTAATGAGCCCAGAGAAAGTAAACTCATTCTATTCTTTCAACGTAAAATTTTAATGAGCCCAGAGAAAGTAAATCTCGGTGTTTTTCATTTTTGGGGAGTCAGAAGAAAAACATAAGTAAACTCCACAGTGCACTTTTTCATAAATTTAGTCTCTCAAGCCTGGAAAAGGGTAAAATAATGCAAGAGAGAACTCTATTGACCATTATTAGTCAACTTATACCTTTCTATAAATATTCTAGTTCAGCCTATAAAAGGAGTAAACTTATACTAAATAAACGACTATTCATTTACTTCTATGAGTTCGAATAGTCAGGTACTCGATGATATTTTCATATTTAGGAAGTCTAAAGAGGGCTTATAGAGAACTCATGGGTTTCACTTTTTCATAATTTTTTAACAAGTTTGAAAAAGCGATAAAAATGTACCCATCACCAAAATGATTCATTTTCATAAATAACATGTGTTCTGCACAATTAAAATAAAAAATTATGGTAATTACTCAAAAATATAGTAAAAACATTAAAAAAATTGGATTTCAAAGACTAATAGGCAAAAGATAATCTTTTAATGGGCCTAAAAAACTTACAAAATTTGAAAAAGTAAAGAAAACTTTTACCATTTGTGTTTTTTAACATTTGAAAGTGATTGAGTGCTCTTTTCACCAAAAATTTCAGAGGTAGATTCTGTGAAAACTGGTGGACCAAATCACAAGTTATTTTTTCTAGGTAAATGATCTCTTTGATATCTTCATTTGAATTGCTTTCATTTCTCTTTTCACAATGTATTTACTTTTTGGGGGGGGTTTCATTAATTCAAAAATCGCCCTCTGTGTGCACACTCTCTTCATCTGGCCTACGCACACCGACCCGATTTTTTATATGTAAAATCAAGATTTGCATGATTTCTTAGGATAGAACAATCCCTTAAAAGGCAGTTGTGCACAGCACCGAGGGATTTGAAAAAATTAAATAAAATTCCCAAATGTTTTGCAAAAATCATCACAATGTTTTCTAATGATCTTCCATGTTTATTTGCAGGGTTTTCATCTACAAAAATGGAGTGGATGGAGTGTGAGCACGAAGAACAAGATGTGGAAACTTCGAACCATCTAGAAACATTATAGGCTTTGAGAAACTATGGCCTTCATAATCTTTTTACAATCCCAGGCATGAAGGCCTAGCTAGAATTGCTGGAATGGATGGTGATAAAAAGGAATGTACAGGAAGAGTGCTTCCTGATTGGGAATCATAGACTCACAATAGATGTTGATGACATATTTCTTGACTGGGCTCCCACTCTATGGAGTTGACATTCCGTTATATGGGCATAGACAAGGTGGTGAAACAATTGCCACTTACCTAGTGCAACATTTTTCTCCAGGGTCGGAACTCAAAGACAAATGCATTGATATCAAAACCATTGACAAAATTCTTTTGAGGACTATGGCATTTACTGTTAAACGATTATTTTGGAATGCAACAATTCACTCAGATGCAGATTTATGTAGAATGCTCATAGCCTATGATATTCAGCTGGTGTGAAGGGGTAGTTTCCAACCTCAAAGGGAAACTAACTAGAGTAAAAATTGGAAAACTCAAAAATTTTGGGTATGTTTCCATTGTGATCTTGTTTTCTCTAGAGAGGATGTCCGTTCTTGTCCCAAAAGTAGCCATATATACAGGAATACCATGAGATCCTCGTATGCTGAAGTGGTTTACATTTATGGCAGTCCACAGAGGTGGTGATGACCCAACTGTTTGATATATTCCTGATTTCTTTGGATATTTGGAACATCATATCATTATGATCGAGGAATTTTCATATTTGGGAATGGATTACATGGGTGACCTGGATATCCCACTACTAGTTAGAATGAAGTGGGGTGACCTAGGTAAAAATTTCAAATTTTGTTTGTTTTGCGTTTTCATTCCTTTTTTGTTTTTTGGAATCCAAAACTAACTATTAGAAATAATCATGCATATGTGGTCTTGGTGATATCAATAGGACTACTTCAATTTGAAAGATACAGTGAGCTGATAGCATCTCCCACAGTACAGAACCCTAATGCAGTATAGACTTTGTCTGAACTGGAGCACAACCTAGAGAGGTTGACCCTAGACATCCCAGATGTTGGGATTGATGACTTGCCTCTCCATTACTAGAGGCATGCTGTGGGGGTTCCTAGACTGATTAGTCGCATGCTATGACAAGTAGCTCATGCCATTCTCTACTACCATGATCATCATGCATAACTACTAGTCATAGGGCCATATTTTGTATTTTGATGATGTATCAGCATGCCCAGAGAATAAATTCCATGAGGACTTATGTCTTAGATGACATTTTGTAAAGCCACACTTTTTACAAATATTTTAACTAATGAAAACTACTACTTTTATCTCAATTTATCTTGTACAATATGTGGTTAAATATTATTTTTTCTTTCTTACAGATGTTACAAAATTTCGATTTAACACATAATTAGTTAGTTCATCAATAATTAAATTTAACACAAGATAAGAAAGATAAGTAGTAGAAAATCATAGAAAGGTGCTAAAAAATGTCGCACACAAAACATGACACAACAGTCTACAATGTACCCATAGAGAAAAACATGCTCCCCAAGATTTGTTTGATTGGCTTAAGTAAATGGTAACATACCATTAGGTAGATGAAATGAAGGTTTATTGATAAAATTAGATAAACAACTCGATTTAAAAAGGGACTCGTTTCATTTTTTAATGAGCTTGAAATAAAACTATGCTCATGAATTTCATAAATTGGTTTCATTTTTAAGCGAGCTTGAAATGAAAATAACTATATTCATAGTTTGTTTCATTTTTTAACAAGGTTGACATAATAAAGAACAATCCTCACATAACTTGTTTCATTTTTTAATAAGGTTGACATAGTAAACAACAATCCTCACAAGCAGTGGTTTCATTTTTTAACGAGGTTGACACACTAAAAGAAACATCCTCATAGGTTTTTTGTTTCATTTTTAATGAGGTTGACAGAATAAAAGAATCATACTCATATGTATTTGTTTCATTTTTTAATGAGGTTGACACAGTAAAAGAACCATCCTCATAATGACATGTTTCATTTTTTAACGAGGTTGACATAGTTAAAAACCTATCCTCATGATCTTGTATGGATATGTAGGCCCTCGGCCCAGGGTATGTTTCTTGTATTCTTTTGTGGGCCCTCAAATTCTTGTTTCATTTTTTAATGAGGTTGACACTTTAAAAGAAGCATCCTCTCGGGCACTTGTTTCATATTTTAACGAGGTTGACATCGTAAAAGAACCATCCTCATCAGTGACCTAGATCATGGCTTCCACTTCGAAGAAACACATGCCAAGGGACACATCTTGACCACTAATTCCAAGAGATCTTCACTAGAAGGAAGAATAGGTCTCTAGAAAGGAGACATGTGAAGAGAACATGAGGGGTAAGAAAGCATATTTCAAATTCCCCCATAGGGTTCCCTATGTCAATTACCGTATCTAATTCATAAGAAGTAGAGCAAACAATGAGAGGCTCACTTACATCAGTAACTGAAAACATGTGACTAGTTGCCACATAATTAACCCATGGTGGTGTAGATACTACTTGCATATAAGTAACATTAAGGGATGTTGGATGGCTATTAGTCAAATCAACACCAATGAACAAAAGATGGTCATCATCACAAATTTTCCATTGTGATGGAAATACATCACTTGAAAGAGTGTGGATACGACAACTTTCATGGCATAGACATAATCTCGTGCATCGAGAAAATTGAAATCCAATGGGCCTGTAGGTTTTAACCCCGTACAAAAATTAATTGCATGCAAATTCTAAAAATAGAAAATAAACAATGGCGAGAGCATAACACATAAAAAAAATATACACGGAGATTCTCCCCTGGATCCCAAAACTAGGACTACTAGATTGATTTTTCATTATGTTCCATTCAATGTTACAATACATATATATACTTGTTGAAGCATCCATAAACCCCAATTCACTAACCCTAGATTAGAACATAACCATAGTTCCCTTGACCAAATCTACAAAATACCATGGACCGAAAACCGTCGTGCCCAAAACCATGTGCAAAATCCATTCACAAAACCATAGGTAGGTCCGACCACCTAATATAGGGTCTAAAAACAATTTTCCCCAGGGCGCTACCCAGGACACAATAGAGGGGGGCTACCGCGCCGCCCCCCCCCCCCCCCCGACCCCCTGCTTTAACTACTAGGGTTAGTCGTGAAATGAATATAACACAACCCAACTTTCTCCCACTTATTGTTTTCATTCCAAAAGGGGCCACAAGAGAGATTAGTCATTGATCTAGCCCTACAACACCCATTGTTTCTCTATACCAGGAGAACTTCTTAGTGCTCACAAAATTTTTCAATGCATCTGGATTCTTCAAAGTGTCCAACCTTACCAACAATACCTTTTTGTCTTCTACCATATTGCTCACAAAGTGATACTAAGCATCGACGATCTTTTTCTTTGAATTATAAGCAGGGTTCTTTACCAAGAAAATTTCACTGTGGCTTTCACAGTCTCACTTTATATCTCGTTGTACTAACCCCATACTTGAACACAATCTCTACAACCAAACTACTTCCTTCCTTGCATTAGTAGATTTCATGTATTCTGCCTCTGTAGTTGAAAGTGCACTACAGATTGTCTCTTACTCATCCAACTGACTACACCTCCAAATAGGTTAAACACATATCCACTTGTAGATATTCTCATCAACAAAGCCACATATGTCGAAAACTCTATCCAATCTTGGACTTCCTTGGTAGCACAAACCATAATCACCAGTGCCATGCAAATACTCAGAAACCTACATCACTGTTGTCCAATGCTCCTTCCCTGGTTTTGACATAAACCTACTCAATACTCCCACTACATGTGCAATGTCTAGTTAAGTACAAACCATCACATACGTCAAGCTACTGATTGCACTTGCATATGGAACACAAGACATGTCCTCCTTCTCTTCTTGTGTCTTGGGACACTATTCAATAGATAAATTTACACCTAGAGGAATAGGAACCTTCACCGGTTTACTATCCTGCATATTAAACCTCTACCGTATACATCTTATGGTTTAACCAAAGCTTCCTCTTTGCCCGATCTCGTTTAATTTCCATTCCCAAAATCTAGTTTGTAGCATCAAGTTCTTTCATGTCGAATTTGGAGGACAATTTGGTCTTCAAATCCTAGATAATTTCTTTGTCATTTCCAACCAGCAACATATCATCCACATACAATACCAGATAAATAGCACTGTCACCAATTAATTTTAAATATATGCAATGATCTGCTTTGCTTCTAGTGAAGCCAAGTCCCCATATAGATGTATTAAATTTCTAGTACCAGATCCTTAGTGACTATTTTAACCCATACAGAGACTTTTTTAACTTGCATACCAATTCTTTCTTACCCTTCACCGCAAAGCCTTCAAGCTGCTTCATGTATATATCTTCTTCCAGATCCCCATGAAGAAATGTTGTCTTCACATCCATCTGTTCTACCTCAAAACCAAAAGAAGCAATAACAAATCAAAGTAATCTAATAGAAGCTACCTTGGCAAAAGGAGCAAAAATATCACCAAAATCAATTCCCAACACCTGGGAATAACCTTTTTCTACCAACTGAGCTTTGTATTTATCCATCTTTCCTTATAAATTCATCTTATTCTTGAACACTCATTTGCTACCAATCGGTTTCCTTCCAACCAGCAACTCCACCAGATCCCAAGCCTCATTTTTGTGCAAATATGCCATTTCATTAACCATGGCCTCTTTCCATAGTTTTCCATCCCCTGAATCTATTAATTCCTTCACAGTTTTGGAATCATCATCAGTAATAGATAAAGATAAAACTGAACAAAAAGTAGATGGACTATACCTTTCTAGCTGCATTCTTTCTCGAATAGATCTTCTCACAACTAGAGTTTGTGGCTCTTCATCTTCTGATTCCTCTTCTACTGTAGAGTCTAATTCTTCCTCCTTTAGCTCAAACTTTATCTTCTCAGGTTCCTTTGGTAAGACTTCATGTTTAATAACATATTTCACCTCTCTCAACACCACATCTCGGTTGTACACAACCTTCCATGCTACTGGGTTCCAAAGCTTATAACCTTTTAAACCATCCTTATACCCAATAAAGATGCACTTTTCAGATTTACTATCCAACTTTGTTATTTTTTCCTTTGGAACATGTACATATACATCACATCCAAATACCCTCAGATGTGAAAGAGAGGGTTTCTTACCAATCCATACCTCTTTTGATTCTTATCCTCCAACACTGATGAAGGTGATCTGTTGACCAAGTAACGTGCAATCTCCATCGCCTCTACCCAGAATTCCTATCCTAAACCGATACCACTAAGCATGCTTCTTTCCCTTTCCCTCAACGTCTTGCTCATTCTTTTTGTAACTCCGTTTTTATTAGGTGTGTATGGAGTAGTCTTATGTCATGCTATACCACACTTCTTACAGAATTCTTTCAATTCCTTCTTGCAAAACTCTCCACCATTATCTGTCCTCAACACCTTTATCTTCTTCTTTGTCTGGTTTTCCACCAGTGCCTTAAATTACTTAAACTTGTCAAAGACTTCAGATTTCTTCTTGAGGAAGTATATCCAAGTATTCCTTGAGAAGTCATCTATAAATGATACATAGTACACAAATTTACCTAGTGATGGAACCGACATAGGTCCAAACACATCACTATGCACAAGATCTAAAATATGTTTTGCGCTCTTACCACCAGAGGGGAAACTCACACAATTATGCTTCCCATATACACAATTTTCAAAGAAATCAAAATCCAAAGAGTTATTAGACAAGCCTTCTACCAACCTCTACCATGAAGTATTCGAAGGCCCTTCTCTCAAATATGTCCAAGCCTTTGATGCCATAGCATGGTGTTTTCTCCAGAGACCACTAGATTTTCTGCTCCACTTTTAGGAACCACAAAACTGTTTCACCCATAAATAACAATGCTACCTTCTAGCTTGTACAAAGTTCCAATCCAAACTCCCCGCATCAATACCAGTTCTCGTCGAACCATCTTGTAGGTATCTTTCTAAAAAATTGTTTTTACACATGCATCATCCAGCTTGCTTTCATAAATCAGATTTCTGGCTAATGCAGGAATATGAAGAACACCTAAAAGTGTTCTAATCCTTCCACCTTGCAACTTCAACTTTACTTTTCTGTGACCAATGATTCTAACCTTCCTATCATCCCCTAAGAATACATCATTGCCAACATATTTCTCATACTCGCAGAACCACTCTCTATGGGGAGTGAAGTGAAAGGATGCACCTGAATCAATCAACCATGCATCATGATCTACATGTGTACTTGAAGAAGAAGCCAAGTACACATCCCCACCTTCATCTAAGGTGGTTTTCACCTTTGTAGAAGGAGCATCATCAAATTCATTTCCTTTCTCAAGAGCTTTAGATTTACAGTCCCTTTTGTAGTGAAATATAAAATCATCATTGAGGTAGGCATTCCTATACTCACAACATAAATGTCTTAGAGAACAAATACATAAATATACCTAAAGATCCATGTCAATAGAAGACACGGTGTGGATGAAACCATAAATGGATCTATATTTACAATCATGAATATTTGATAACTCCCCGCAACCTGTATGGATGAAACTAAATTCAGGGTCTTGATCTCTATCTCTTGTTCCATAGTATGAATCTAACTATGTGATTAAATGTATCAAATTCAAACATGGTTGAAACTACATAATTATCGCTCAATGATGTGAACCATTAACAAGTGTGAGAGAAACCGCCAATAATGGCAATGGTTCTGAAGGTACTTCCAGTACAATCTATGAAGTGTGAAAAGATGTCCTAAAGTCGAACACTCATAGAATCATTTTATTGAAGTTCAATTATGAGAACCCATTGTTGAAGGAAAAAAAACATGTCATTAAGGCATGCAGGCTCTAAGGTATTGAAGAAGGTTTCTAGATCAACTTCCTTGATAGTAAGTTGATGTCGATAAAAAGTGACCCATCATAAGACGGCATATGACATGAAACTCATGTCACGTTTTGAAGAACTATAATTTGGAGTAATCCAGGAAAGACTCAGGGATGGCCGACACGATTAAAGGCTATGCAATGCAAGGTAGTTTTAACTGAACTTGGACTTCCCTAGAACGTACCGGTGACATGATATTTTGACTTGGCAGAATTTGACTCAGAAAATAATTCTCAAAACCAACTGAATACTTTCAATGAGGTATGCTCAACTGAGAGAAAAATTGATTCCCAACCCAGACATAAAGGTGACAGAGTGTCATGTTCAAGAGCGACATGCTGCTTTTCATGATACAAAAACAAACATTCTTTCCCAATTTTCCCCGACCATTACTGGAACATACCTCTTTATTTTTGTGCAAACTTGAGGAGGATAACATATGCTTGTCTTTTAATCTCATCCTTCATATGAGTCCTTTAGAGTATTTTTAATGAACCCTAGGAAGGAGTGGTTTGGTCTCATCATGATTGACGAGTCTTACACTATTTAAGTTTTACGAGTCCAATGAAGGGATAAATCAATGTCATTTTCATGTTTAAAGAGTTTGAAAAGACACAAAAAGAAAACTCATTCAGTTCTTTCATTGTAAAATTTTAACAAGCTGAGAGAAAGTAAATCTCGGTGTTTTTCATTTTTAGGGAGTCAAAAGAAAAACATAAGTAAACTCCACAGTGTCCTTTTTCATAAATTTAGTCTCTCAAGCCCGAAAAAGGGTAAAATGATGCAAGAGAGAACTCTATTGACCATTATTAGTCAATGTATACCTTTCCATAAATAGTCTAGTTCAGTCTATAAAGGGAGTAAACTTATACTGAATAGACGATTGTTTATTTACTTTTACGAGTTCGAATAGTCAAGTGATATTTTCATATTTAGGAAGTCTAAAAAGGGCTTATAGAGAACTCATGGGTTTCATTTTTTTGTAAGTTTTTAACAAGTTCGAAAAAGTGATAAAAATGTACACATCACCAAAATGATTCATTTTCATAAATAACATTTGTTCTACACAATTAAAATAAAAAATTTATGGTCATTGCTCAAAAATATAGTAAAAACATAAAAAAAAATGGATTTCAAAGGCTAATAGGCAAAAAATAGTATTTTAATGAGCCTAAAAAACTTACAAAATTCCAAAAAGTAAAAAAAAAAATACCATTTTTGTTTTTTAACATTTGAGAGTGATTGAGTGCATTTTTCACCAAAAACTTCACAGGTAGATTCTGTGAAAATTGGTGGACCAAATCACGAGTTGTTTTTTCCAGGTAAAATATCTCTCTGACATCTTCGTTTGGGTTTCTTTCATTTCTCTTTTCACGATGTATTTACTTTTTGGGGGAGGTTTCATTAATTCAACAATTTCCCTTGGTGTGCGCACTCTCTTCATGGGGCCTACGCACATTGACCCAGTTTTTTATATGTAAAATCGAGATTTGCACGATTTCTAAGGATAGAACAATGAAAATATACATTGCCCTTAAAAGGAAGCTGCGCACAACACCAAGGGATTTTAAAAAATTAAATAAAACGCCCAAATGTTTTGAAAAAATCATCACAATATTTTCTAATGATCTTCCATATTTATTTGCAGGGTTTTGATCTACAAAAATGGAGTGGAGGGAGCGTGAGCACGAAAAACAGGAAATGGAAACTTTGAACCATCTAGAAAATTTATAGGATTTGAGAAACTGTGGCCTTCAAAGCAGGAAGTGGAAACTTTGAACCATCTAGAAACATTATAGGCTTTGAGAAACTATGACCTTCATAAGTTTTTCTACAATCTCAGGCATTAAGGCCCAGCTAGATTTGCTAGAATGGATGGTGATAAAATGGAATGTGTAGGAAGAGTGCTTCTTGATTGGGGATCATACACTAACAATAGATGTTGATGACATATTTTTCTTGATTGGGCTCCCACTCTATGGAGATGACATTTGTCTTTATGGGTATAGACAAGGTGGTGAAACAATTGCCACTTACCTAGTGATATATTGTTATCTAGGGTCTAAACTCAAAGACAAACACATTGATATCAAAACCATTGACAAAATTCCTTTGAGGACTATGGCCTTTACTATTGCACGATTATTTGGGAGTGAAACACTTCACGCAGATGCAAGTTTATGTAGAATTCTCATAGCTTATGATATTTAGTTGGTGTGAAGGGGTAGTTTCCAACCTCAAAGGGAAACAAACTAGAGTAAAAATTGGAAAACTCAAAAATTTTAGGTATGTTTCCATTGTGATCTCACTTTCTCTAGAGAGGATATCCCTTCTTGTCCCACAAGTAGCCATATATGCAGGAAGACCATGAGATCCACGTATGCTGAAGTGGTTTACATTTATGGCAAGCCACAAAGGTGGTGATGGCCCAACTATTTGATATACTCCTGATTTCTTTGGATGTTTGGAACATCATATCATTATGATCGAGGAATTTCCATATTCAGGAATGTATTACATGGGTGATCCGGATATCCCACTACCAACTAGAATGCAGTGGGGTGACCCAGGTAAAAAATTTCAAATTTTGGTTGTTTTGTGTTTTTATTCTTATTTTGTTTTCTGGAATCCAAAACTAACTATTAGAAATAATCATGCAGATGTGGGCCTGGTGAGACCAATAGGACTACTTCAGTCCGAAAGATGCGGTGAGCAGATAGCATCTCCCATAGTACGAAACCCTGATGTAGTATAGACTTTGTCTGAACTAGAGGATAACCTAGAGAGGTTGACTCTAGACATCCTAGATGTTGGGATTGATGACTTGCCTCTCCATTACCAGAGGCATGCCGTGGGGGTTCCTAGACTAATTAGTCGCATGCTACGACAAGTAGCTCATGCCATTCTCTACTACCATGATCAGCATGCATAACTGCTAGTCATAGGGCTAGATTTTGTTTTTTGATAATGTATCGACATGCCCAAATAATAAATGCCACGAGACCTTATGTCTTAGATGACATTTTGTAAAGCCACACTTTTTACAAACATTTTAACTAATGAAAACTAGTACTTTTATCTTAGTTTATCTTGTACAATAAGTGGTTAAATATTATTTTTTCTTTCTTACAGATGTTACAAATTCTGATTTAACACATAATTATTCAATGCATCAATAATCAAATGTAACACAAGATAAGAAAGAGAAGTAGCAGAAAATCATAAAAAGATGCTAAAAAACTGTCGCACACAAAACATGCCACAACAATCTACAATGTACCCATAGAGAGAAACATGCCCCCCAAGATTTGTTTGATTGTCTTAAGTAAATGGTAAAATACTATTACACAGATGAAATGAAGGTTTATTGATAAAATTAGATAAATGACTTGATTTAAAAAGGGACTTGTTTCATATTTTAATGAGCTTGAAATAAAACTGTGCTCATGAATTTCATAAATTGGTTTCATTTTTATGTGAGCTTGAAATGAAAATGACTATATTCAGAGTTTGTTTCATTTTTTAATGAGGTTGACATAATAAAGAACCATCCTCACATAACTTGTTTCCTTTTTTAACGAGGTTGACATAGTAAACAACCATACTCACAGGCACTAGTTTCATTTTTTAACGAGGTTGACACAGTAAAAGAAACATCCTCACAGGCATTTGTTTAATTTTTAACGAAGTTGACACAATAAAAGAATCATAATAACAGGTATTTGTTTCATTTTTTAACAAGGTTGACATAGTAATGGAAGCATCCTCTAAGTGGAATTTGTCTAAATTTTTAACAACATTGACACAGTAAAAGAGGCATTCTCTCAAATGCTTGTTTCATTTTTTGATGAGGTTGACACTGTAAAAGAAGCATCCTCTCAGGCACTTGTTTCATTTTTAACGAGTTTGACTTAGTAAAATAACCATCCTCATCAGTGACCTGGATCATGGCTTCCATTTGGAAGAAACACATGCCAAGGGATACTTCCTAACCATTGCTTCCAAGAGATCTTCATTAGAAGGAAGAATAGGTCTCTAGAAAGAAGACATGTGAAGATAATCTGAGGGGTAAGAAAGTCTATTTCAAATTCCCCCATAGGGTTCCCTGTGTCAATTACTGTATCTAAGTCATAAGAAGTAGATAAAATAGTGAGAGGCTCACTTACATCAGTAACTGAAAACATCGGACTGGTTGCCACATAATTAACCCATCATGGTGTAAATAGTACTTGCATATAAGGAACATTAAGGGATGTTGGATGGCTAGTAGTCGAATCAAGACCAATGAACAAAAGATGGTCAATCATCACAAATTTTCCATTGTGATGGCAATACATCACTCGAAAGAGTGTGGACACAACAACTTTCATGGCATAGACATAGTCTCGTCCATCAGGAAAATTGAAATCCAAGGGGCCTGTAGGTTTTAACCCTGTACAAAAATTCTAGCATGTGAATTCTAAAAATAGAAAATAAACAATGGAGGGAGCATAACACATAAAACAAATATACATAGGGATTCTCCCCTGGATCCCAAAACCAGGACTACCAAATTGATTTTTCATTATGTTCCATTCAATGTTACAATACATATATATACATGTTGAAGCATCTATAAAACCCAATCAATTAACCCTGGATTCGAACATAACCATAATTCCCTTGACCAGATCTACAAAATACCATGGACCAAAAACCGTCACTCCCAAAACCATGTGCGAAATCCATTCACAAAACCATAGGTAGGTTTGACCACCTAATATAGGGTCCAAAAACAATTTTCCCCGGGGCACTGTCCAGGACCCCATAGAGGGGGGCTACCGCCCCCCCTCTGACCCCCCAGTTTAACTACTAGGGTTAGTCGCAGAACAAATATAACACAACCCAACATTCTCCCACTTGTCGTTTCCTTTCCACAAGGGGCCATAAGAGAGAATAGTCATTGATCTAGCCCTGCAACATCCATTGTTTCTCTATACCAAGAGAAATTCTCAGTGCTCACAAACTTTTTTGATGCATCTGTAGCATTCTTCAAAGTTTCCACCTTTACCAACAACACCCTTTTCTCTTCTGCCATATCCCTCGCAAAGTGATACTAAACATCGATGGGCTTCGTCTTTGAATTATAAGCAGGGTTCTTTGCCAAGAAAATTTCACTTTGCCTGTCACAGTCTAACCTTATATCTCATTGTACTAACCCCATACTTGAACACAATCTCTACAACAAACTACTTCCTTCCTTGCATGAGTGGATGTCATGTATTCTGCCTCTTTAGTTGAAAGTGCCACTACAGATTGTCTCTTACTCATCCAACTGACCGTACCTCCAAATAGGTTAAACACATATCCAATTGTAGATATTCTCTGATCCATATCTCTAGCCCAGTCAGCATCAACAAAGCCATAGATGTCCAAAACTGTATCCAATCCTGATCTTCCTTGGTAGCATAAACCATAGTCACTAGTGCCACGCAAATACCTGAAAACCTGAATAACTATTGTCCAATGCTCCTTCCTTGGTTTTGACATAAACCTACTCAATAATCCCACTACATGTGCAATGTCTGGTCTAGTACAGACCATCACATATGTCAGGCTACTAACTGCACTTGCATATGGAACACGAGACATGTCCTCTTCCTCTTCTTGTGTTTTGGGACACTATTTAGCAGATAACTTTACACCTACAGGAATAGGAACCTTCACTGGTTTACTATCCTACATATTAAACCTCTGTAGTATCTTCTCGACATACTTCTTCTAGTTTAACTAGAGCTTCCTCTTTGGCCGATCTCATTTAATTTCCATGCCCAAAATCTAGTTTGTAGCACCAAGATCTTTCATGTCAAATTTGGAGGACAATTTGGTCTTCAAATCCTAGATAATTGCTTTGTCATTTCCAACCAGCAACACATCATCCACATACAAGACCAGATAAATAGCACTAACACCATTTAATTTTAAATATATGCAGTGATTTGCTTTACTTCTGGTGAAGCCTAGTCCCCATATAAATGTATCAAATTTCTGATACCACATCCTTGGTGACTATTTTAACCCATATAGAGACTTTTTTAACTTGCATACCAGTTCTTTATTACCCTTCACTGCAATGCCTTTAGGTTGCTTCATGTATATATCTTATTCCAGATCCACGTGAAGAAATGTTGTCTTCACATCCATCTGTTCTACCTCAAAATCAAAATCAGCAACAACAGATAAAATTAATCTAATAGAAGCTACCTTGGAAACACGAGAAAAAATATCACCAAAATCAATTCCCGACATCTGGGAATAACCTTTTTCTACCAATCGATCTTTGTATTTATCCACCTTTCCTTCTACATTTATCCTCTTCTTGAACACTCATTTCCTGCCAATGGGTTTCCTTCCAGCTGGCAACTCTACCATATCCCACGCCTCATTTTTATGCAAATATGCCATTTCATCAACCATGGCCTCTTTCCATAGTTTTCCATCCCCTCAATCTACTGCTTCATTCATAGTTCTAGGATCATCATCAGTAATACATAAAGAAAAATTTTAACAGAAAGTAGATGGAATATACCTTTCTCGTTGCATTCTTTCTCAAACAGATCTTCTCACAACCAGAGTTTGTGGCTCTTCATATTCTGATTCCTCTTTTGCTGTAGAGTCTAATTCTTCCTCCCTTAGCTGAAAATATATTTTCTCAGGTTCCTTTGGTAGGACTTCATGTTTAATAACATATTTCACCACTCTAAACACCACATCTTGATTGTACACAACTTTCCTTGTCACTAGGTTCCAATGCTTATAACCTTTTAAGCCATCCTTATACCCAATAAAGATGCACTTTTCATATTTACTATCCAACTTTGTTCTTTTTTCCTTTGGAACATGTACATATACATCACATCCAAATACCCTTAGTTGTGAAAGAGAGTGTTTCTTACCAGTTCACACCTCTTGTGGAGTCTTATCCTCCAATGTTGATGAAGGTGATATGTTGACTAGGTAAAATGCAGTCTCCACTACCTCTACCTAGAGTTCCCATCCTAACCTGACACCACTAAGCATGCTTCTTTCCCTTTCCATCAATGTCTTGTTCATTCTTTCTACAACTCCATTTTTCTTAGGTGTGTATGGAGCAGTCTTATGTCGTGCTATACCACACTTCCTATAGAATTATTTAAATTCCTTCTTGCAAAACTCTCTACCATTATCTGTCCTCAGCGCATTTATCTTCTTCTCTACCTGGTTTTCCACTAGTACCTTAAATTATTTGAAATTGTCAAATACTTCATATTTCTTCTTGAGGATGTATATCCATGTATTCCTTGAGAATTCATCTATAAATGATACATAGTACACAAAATTACCCAGTGATGGAACTGACACAGGTCCAAACACATCACTATGAACAAGCTCTAATATATGTTTCGTGCTCTTACCACCAAAGGAGAAACTCACCTGATTATGCTTCCCATATACACAATTTTCACAGAAATCAAAATCCATAGAGTTATTAGACATACTTTCTACTATACCTTTACCATGAAGTATTTGAAGGCCCTTCTCTCCAATATGTCCAAGCCTTTGATGCCATAGCATGGCCTTTTCTTTAGAGACCACTAGATTTTCTGGTCCACTTTTACGAACCACAAAACTGTTTCACCCATCAATAAAAATGCTACCTTGTAGCTTGTACAAAGTTCCAATCCAAACTCCCCACATCAGTACTAATGCTCCTCAAACCATCTTGCAGGTATCTTTCTCGAACACTATGTTTACACATGCATCATCCAACTTTCTTTCATAAATCAGATTTATGGCTAATGAAGGAATACGCAAAACACCCAGAAGTGTTCTAATCCTTCCACCTTGAAACTTAAACTTGACTTTTCCGTGACCAATGATTCTATCCTTCCTGCCATCCCCTAATAATACATCATTGCCATCATATTTCTCATACTCGTAGAACCACTCTCTATGGGGTGTGAAGTGAAAGGATGCACCAGAGTCAATCAACCATGCATCATGATCTACATGTGTACTTCAAGAAGAAGCCAAATACACATCCCCACCTTTATCTAAGGTGGTTTTCACCTCTGCAGGAGAATCATCAAATCCATTTCCTTTCTCAAGAGATTTATATTTACAGATTCTTTTGTAGTGCAATATAAAATCATCGTTGAGGTAGGAATTCCTATACTCACAGCATAAATGTCTTAGAGAACAAATACATAAATATACCTAAAGATCCATGGCAATAGAAGATACAGTGTGGATGCAACCATAAATATATCTATGTTTACAATCATGAGTATTTGATAACTCCATGCAAATTGTATAAATGAAACTAGATTCAGGGTATTGATATCTATCTCTCATTCCATAGTACAAATCTAACCATGTGAGTAAATATATCAAAGCAAAACATGGTTGAAACTACTTAATCATCGCTCAATGATGTGAACTGTTAACAAGCGTGAGAGAAACCACCAATAATGAAAATGGTTCTCAAGGTACTTCCAGTACAATCTATGAAGTGTGAAAATATGTCCTGAAGTTGAATACTCATAGAATCATTCGATTGAAGGTCAATGATGAGAACCTATTGTCAGATGCAAAAAACATGTCATTAAGGCATGCAGGCTCTAAGGTATTGAAGAAGGTTTCTACATCAACTTCCTAGATAGCAAGTTGATGTTGATAAAAAGTGACCCATCACAAGAGGGCATATGACATGAAATGCATGTCACGTTTTGAAAAACTACAATTTGGAGTAATCCAAGACTGACTTAGGGATGGCTAACATGATTAAAGGCTATGCAATGCAAGGTAGTTTTAACTGAAGTTGGACTTCCCTAGAACATAGGAGTGACATGACATTTTGACTTGGCAGAATTTTACTTAGAAAATAATTCTCAAAACCAACTGAATACTTTCAATGAGTTATGCTCAACTGAGAGAAAAATGGATTCCAAACTCAGACATAAACGTCACAGAGTGTCATGTTCAAGAGCGACATACTGCTTTTCATAATACAACAACAAACATTCTTTCCCAATTTTTCTTGACCATTACTAGAACATACCTCTTTATTTTTGTGCAAACTTGAGGAGGATAACGTATGCTTGTCTTTTAAGCTCATCCTTCATATGATTCCTTTGGACTATTTTTAATGAACCCTAGGAAGGAGTGGTTTGGTCTCATCATGATTGATGAGTCTTGCACTGTTTAAGTTTTACGAGTCTAGTGAAGGGATAAATTAATGTCATTTTAATGTTTAAAGAGTTTGAAAAGACAAAAAAATAAAACTCATTTAGTTATTTCAACGTAAAATTTTAACGAGCCCGGAGAAAGTAAATCTCGGTGTTTTTCATTTTTAGGTAGTCAGAAGAAAAACATAAGTAAACTTCACAGTGTCCTTTTTCATAAATTTAGTCTCTCAAGCCTAGAAAATGGTAAAATAATGCAAGAGAGAACTCTATTGACCATTATTAGTCAACATATACCTTTTTATAAATAATCTAGTTCAATCTGTAAAAGGAGTAAACTTATACTAAATAGAGCAATGTTTGTTTACTTTTACGAGTTCAAATAGTCAAGTACTCAATGATATTTTCATATTTAGGGAGTCTAAAAAGGGCTTATAGAGAACTCATGGATTTCACTTTTTCGTAAGTTTTTAACAAGTGATAAAAATGTACCCATCATCAAAATGATTCGTTTTCATAAATAACACGTGTTCTACACAATTAAAATAAAAAATTATGGTCATTGCTCAAAAATATAGTAAAAACATTAAAAAATTGGATTTCAAAGGCTAATAGGCAAAAAATAATATTTTAATGGGCCTAAAAAACTTACAAAATTCCAAAAAGTAAAAAAAACTTTTACTATTTGTGTTTTTTAACATTTGAGGGTGATTTAGTGCATTTTTCACCAAAAACTTCAGAGCTAGATTCTATGAAAATTGGTGGACCAAATCACGAGTTGTTTTTTCTAGGTAAACAATCTCTCTCATATCTTCATTTGGATTTCTTTCATTTCTCTTTTCATGATGTATTTAATTTTTTGGGTGGGTTTCATTAATTCAAAAATTGCCCTTGGTGTGCGCACTCTCTTCATCAGGCCTACGCACACCAAACCGATTTTTTATATGTAAAATCGAGATTTGCGCAATTTCTATGGATAGAACAATGAAAATTGCATTTCCCTTAAAAGGCGGTTGTGCACAGCGCCGAGGGATTTGAAAAAATTAAATAAAATGCCCAAATGTTTTGCAAAAATCATCACAATATTTTCTAATGATCTTCCATGTTTATTTGCAGGGTTTTGATCTACAAAAATGGAGTGGAGGGAGCGTGAGCACAAAGAACAGGATATGGAAACTTTGAAACATTTAGAAACATTATAGGCTTTGAGAAACTATGGCCTTCATAAGTTTTTCACAATCCCAGGCATGAAGGCCCAACTAGATTTGTTGGAATGGATGGTGATAAAATGGAATGTGCAGAAAGAATGCTTCCTGATTGGGGTTCATAGACTCACAGTATATGTTGATGACATATATTTCTTGACTGGGCTCCCACTCTATGGAGTTTACATTTCTTTGTATGGGCATAGACAAGGTGGTGAAATAATTGCCACTTACCTAGCGCAACATTGTTCTCGATGGTCCGAACTCAAAGACGAACGCATTGATATCAAAACCATTGACAAAATTCATTTGAGGACTATGGACTTTACTGTTTCATGATTATTTGGGAGTGAAACACTTCACTCAAATGTAGATTTATGTAGAATACGCGTAGCCTATGATACTCAATTGGTGTGAAGGGGTAGTTTCCAACCTCAAAGGGAAACTAACTTGAGTAAAAATTGGAAAACTTAAAAATTTTGGGTATGTTTCCATTGTGATCTCGTTTTATTTAGAGAGGATATCCCTTCTTGTCCCACAGGTAGCCATATATGAAAGAAGACCATTAGATCCTCGTATGTTGAAGTCGTTTACATTTATGGTAGGCCACAGAGGTGGTGATGACCCAACTGTTTGATATACCCCTGATTTCTTTGGATGTTTGGAACATCATATCACTATGATCAAGGAATTTCCATATTTAGGAATGGATTACATGGGTGATCTGGATATCCCTCTACCAGCTAGAATGTAGTGGGATGACCTAGGTAAAAATTTCAAATTTTGGTTGTTTTGTGTTTTCATTCTTTTTTTTTTTTGGAATCCAAAACTAACTATTAGAAATAATCATGCAGATGTGGGCCTAGTGAGACCAACAGGACTACTTCAATTCGAAAGATGCAGTGAGCAGATAGCAGCTCCCACAGTACAGGACCCTGATGCAGTATAGACTTTATCTGAACTAGAGCATAACCTAGAGAGGTTGACCCTAGACATCCCAGATGTTGGGATTGATGACTTGCCTCTCCATTACCAAAGCAATGCCATGGGGATTCCTAGACTGATTAGTCACATACTATAACAACTAGCTCATGCCATTCTATACTACCATGATCATCATGCATAGCTTCTAGTCATAGGGCTAGATTTTGTTTTTTGATGATGCATCAGCATGCCCAAAAAATAAATGCCAGAGGGCCTTGTGTCTTAGATGACATTTTGTATAGCCACACTTTTTACAAACATTTTAACCAATGAAAACTACTACTTTTATCTCAATTCATCTTGTACAATATGTGGTTAAATATTATTTTTTCTTTCTTACAGATGTTACAAATTCCAATTTAACACATAATTATTTAGTGCATCAATAATCAAATGTAACACAAGATAAGAAAGAGAAGTAGCATAAAATCATAAAAAGGTGCCAAAAAATTATCGCACACAAAACATGACACAACAATCTACAATGTACCCCTAGAGAGAAACATGCCCCCGAAGATTTGTTTGATTGGCTTAAGTAAATGGTAAAATGCTATTAGGCAGATGAAATGAAGGTTTATTGATAAAATCATATAAACGACTCGATTTAAAAAGGGACTTGTTTCATTTTTTTAATGAGATTGAAATAAAACTATCCTCATGAATTTCATAATTTGGTTTCGTTTTTATGCAAGCGTGAAATGAAAATAACTATATTAAGAGTTTGTTTCATTTTTTAAAGAGGTTGACATAATAAAGAACCATCCTCACATAACTTGTTTCATTTTTTAATGAGGTTGACATAGTAAACAAACATCCTCACAAGCACAGGTTTCATTTTTTAACGAGGTTGACACAGTAAAAGAAACATCCTCACAGGTATTTGTTTCATTTTTAATGATTTTGACACAATAAAAGAATCATAATCATAGGTATTTGTTTCATTTTTTAATGAGGTTGACACAGTAAAAGAGCCATCCTCATAATTACCTATTTCATTTTTTAACGAGCTTCACATAGTTAAAGAACTATCCTCGTGGGAATTTGTTTCATTTTTTAACAAGGTTGACATAGTAACAGAAGCATCATCTTAGTGGAATTTGTTTAATTTTTTAACAAGGTTGACACAGTAAAAGAAACATCCTCTCAAATGCTTGTTTCATTTTTTAATGAGGTTGACATAGTAAAAGAAGCATCCTCTTGGGCACTTGTTTCATATTTTAACAAGTTTGACATAGTAAAAGAACCATCCTCATCAGTGACCTGGAAGAAACACATGCCAAACATACTTCCTGACCATTTATTCCAAGAGATCTTCATTAAAAGGAATAATAGGTCTCTGGAAAGAAGACATGTGAAGAGAATATGAGGGGTAAAAAAGTCTATTTCAAATTCCCCCATAGGGTTCCCTATGTCAATTACCATATCTAAGTTATAAGAAGTAGAGAAAACAATGAGAGGCTCACTTGCATCAGTAACTGAAAACATGGGACTTGTTGCCACATAATTAACCCGTGGTGGTGTAGATACTACTTGCATATAAGGAATATTAAGTGATGTTGGATGGTTGGTAGTCGAATCAAGACCAATGAAAAAAATATGGTTAATCATCACAAATTTTCCATTGTGATGGAAATACATCACTCGAAAGAGTGTGTACATGACAACTTTCATGGAATAGACATAGTCTCATCCATCAAGAAAATTGAAATACAAGGGGCCTGTAGATTTTAACCTCGTACAGAAATTACTTGCATGTGAATTCTAAAAACAGAAAATAAACAATAGCAAGAACATAACACATAAAACAAATATACATAGAGATTCTCCCCTGTATCCCAAAACCGGGACTACCAGATTGATTTTCCATTATGTTCCATTCAATGTTACAATACATATATATACATGTTGAAGCATCCATAAACCCCAATCAATTAACCTTGGATTAGAACATAACCATAGTTCCCTTGACCAAATCTACAAAATACCATGGACCAAAAACCATCACACCCAAAACCATGTGCGAAATCCATTCACAAAACCATAGGTAGGTTCGACCACCTAATATAGGGTCCAAAAACAATTTTCCCCAGGGCGCTGCCCAAGACCCATAGAGGGGGCTACCCCCCCCCCCCCCCCCTGCCCCCCGGTTTAACTACTAGGCTTGGTCATGGAACGAATATAACACAACCCAATGCTCTCCCACCTGTTGTTTTCATTCCACAAGGGTCCATAAGAGAGATTAGTCATTGATCTAGCCCTGAAACACCCATTGTTTCTCTATACCAAGAGAACTTCTCAGTGCTGACAAACTTTTTCAATGCATCTACAGTATTCTTCAAAATGTCCACCCTTACCAGCAACACCATTTTGTCTTGTACCATATCCCTCACAAAGTGATACTAAACATCAATGGGATTTGTCTTTGAATTATAAGCAGGGTTCTTTGCCAAGAAAATTTCACTTTGGCTATCACAGACTATCCTTATATCTCGTTGTACTAACCCCATACCTAAATACAATCTCTACAACCAAACTACTTCCTTCCTCACATGAGTGGTTGCCATGTATTCTACCTCTCTAAGTTAAAGTGCCACTACAGATTGTCTCTTACTCATCCAATTAACTGCACCTCCAAATAGGTTAAACACATATCCACTTGTAGATATTCTCTAATCCATATCTCTAGCCCAGTCTGCATAAACAAAGCCATAGATGCCCAAAACTCTGTCCAATCCTGGTCTTCCTTGGTAGCACAAACCATAATCACTAGTGCCACACAAATACCTGAAAACCCACATCACTGTTGTCCAATTCTCCTTCCCTAATTTTGACATAAACCTACTCAATACTCCCACTAGATGTGCAATGTCTGGTCTAGTACAAACCATCACATACATCAGGATACCAATTGCACTTCCATATGGAACACGAGACATGTCCTCTTCCTCTTCTTTTGTCTTGGGAAACTATTTAGCAAACAAATTTACACTTACAGGAATAGGAACCTTCACTGGTTTACTATCCTACATATTAAAGCTCTACAGTATTGTCTTGACATACTTCCTATGGTTTAACCAAAGCTTCCTCTTTGCCCAATCACGTTTAACTTCCATGCTCAAAATCTAGTTTGCAGCACCAAGATATTTCATGTCGAATTTGGAGGACAATTTGGTCTTCAAATCCTAGATAATTTCTTTGTCATTTCCAACCAGCAACATATCATCCACATACAAGACGAGATAAATAACAATGTCACCAATTAATTTTAAATATATGCAATGATCTGCTTTACTTCTGGTGAAGGCAAATCCCCATATACATGTATCAAATTTCTGATACCACATCCTTGGTGATTGTTTTAACCCATACAAAGAATTTTTTAACTTGCATACCAGTTCTTTATTACCCTTCACTGCAAAGCCTTCAGGTTTCTTCATGTATATATCTTCTTCCATATCCTCGTGAAGAAATGGTGTCTTCACATCCATCTGTTCTACCTCAAAATCAAAAGAAACAACAATAGATAAAAGTAATTTAATAGAAGCTACCTTGGCAATAGGAGAAAAAATATCACCAAAACCAATTCCCGACACCTGGGAATAACCTTTTTCTACCAACCGAGATTTGTATTTATCCACCTTTCCTTCTACATTCATCTTCTTCTTGAACACTCATTTTTTGCCAATGGATTTCCTTCCAACCGGCAACTCCACCAGACCCCAAGCCTCATTTTTGTGCAAACATGCCATTTCATCAACCATGGCCTCTTTCCATAGTTTTCCATCCCCTAAATCGACTACTTCCTTCATAGTTCTAGGATCATCATCAATAATAGATAAATAAAAAATTGAATAGGAAGTAGATGGACTATACCTTTTTGGCTGTGTTCTTTCTCGAACTAATCTTCTCACAACCATAGTTTGTGGCTCTTCATCTTCTGATTCCTCTTCTATTGTAGAGTCTAATTCTTCCTCCTTTAGCTCAAACTCTATCTTCTCAGGTTCCTTTGGTAGGAATTCATGTTTAGTAACATATTTCACCTCTCTAAACACCATATCTCGGTTGTACACAACCTTCCTTGTTGCTGGGTTCCAAAGCTTGTAAAGTTTTAAACCATCCTTATACCCAATAAAGATGCACTTTTCAGATTTACTATCCAAATTTGTTCCTTTTTACTTTGGAACATGTACATATACAACACATCCAAATACCCTCATATGTGAAAGAGAGGGTTTCTTATTATTCCATACCTCTTGTGGAGTCTTATCCTCCAACATTGATGAAGGTGATCTATTAAACAAATAACATGCAGTCTCCACCTCCTCTGCCCAAAATTCCTATCTTAACCCGAAACCACTAAGCATGCTTCTTTCCCTTTCCATCAACATCTTTTTCATTCTTTATATAACTTCATTTTTCTTAGGTGTGTATGGAGTAGTCTTATTCCGTGCTATACCACAGTTCTTACAGAATTCTTTAAATTCCTTCTTGCAAAAATCTCCACCGTTATATGTCCTCAACAACTTTATTTTCTTCTCTATCTGGTTTTCCACGAGTGCCTTAAATTATTTAAACTTGTCAAAGACTTCAGATTTCTTCTTGAGGAAGTATATCCATGTATTCCTTGAGAAGCCATCTATAAATGATACATAGTACACAAACTTAACCAATGATGGAACTGACACAGGTCCAAACACATCACTGTGCACAAGCTCTAATATATGTTTCACGCTCTTACAACTAGAGGGGAGAATCACTCGATTATGCTTCCCATAGACACAATTTTCACAGAAATCAAAATCCAGAGAGTTATTAGACATACCTTCTACCATACCTTTACCATGAAGTATCCTAAGGCCCTTCTCTCCAATATGTCCAAGCCTTTGATGCCATAGCATGGTCTTTTCTTTAGAGACCACTAAATTTTCTACTCCACTTTTAGGAACCACAGAACTATGTCACACATCAATAATAATGCTACCTTGTAACTTGTACAGAGTCCCAATCCAAACTCCCTGTCAATACCAATGCTCCTCAAACCATCTTGCAAGTATCTTTCTCGAACACTGGTTTTACACATGCATCATCCAGCTTGCTTTCATAAATCAGATTTCTGGCTAATGCAAGAATATGTAGAACCACTAGAAGTGTTCTAATCCTTCCACCTTGCAAATTCAACTTGACTTTTTCATGACCAATGATTCTAGCCTTCCTGTCATCCCCTAAGAATACATCACTACCATCATATTTCTCTTACTCACAGAACCACTCTCTATGGGGAGTGAAGTGAAAGGATGCACTTGAGTCAATCAACCATGCATCATGATCTACATGTGTACTTGAAGAAGAAGCCAAGTACACATCCCCACCTTCTTCTGAGGAGGTTTTCACTTCTGCAAAAGGAGCATCATTAGATCCATTTCCTTTCTCAAGAGCTTTAGATTTACAGTCCCTTTTGTGGTGCCCATCATTTCCGCATTTCTAGTACACCTTTACAAGTTTTCCTAGAGATTTAGATATCCCTCTAAATTTAGATCTCCCACTTAAGGACTTATTCTTGTTTATTTTCTAGGACCATCCTCATACAGACAAGGCATCACCATTCTGGCTCTCTATATTTTTTTGTCTCATCTCCTCCGTCAGCAAGGATGAGACTATTTCATCAAACTGCAAGGCAACTACATTGCTACATGTTGTAACAATGAGACTATCCCATGAATATGGTAGAGAACACAACAAACTTATGCACTTATCCTCATCTAAAATTTTAATATCAACAAATAATAAATGGCCTACCACAGTATTAAATGTGTTCAGATTCTGCGTCACCAAGTCTCTATCTTTCATCCTCAGGTTATACAGCTTTTTCCATAGGATAATTTATTCACCAGAGACTTAGATTGGTACAAAGTCCCTAACTTGTCCCAAAAGTCTTCATCGTAGCTTCCCTTGATACATTCATCAATACTGAATCTGAGACACATAATGATATTGTGCTTTTTTCCTTCAGATCCAACTTCTTCCATTCTTCATCGGGCACTTTTGTTGGTTTAGTACCCATATCTACTATGATCCGCTGATCTTTATCCACCAACAGATCCTCCATATTGAGTTTCAACAACTTAAAAATCTTACCATTAATTTTTTTGATCTCTATCTTTCCACTGTTCACCATCTTCTTTCACCATAAGAATCGATCCCTCATATCTCCCACTAAACAGGGTTTACCATAGGCCCGATCAAAACCCCTCAGCAGCAAAGGAATCCCCTTGAAGCCAAAACAACTATGGTACCAAATGTAGCTTTTAACCCTGTACAAAAATTACCTGCATACGAATTCTAAAATAAAAAATAAATAATGATGAGAGCATAACACATAAAACAAATATAGACAAAGATTTTCCCTTGGATCCCAAAACCAGGACTACCAGATTGATTTTTCATTATGTTCCTTTCAACATTACAATACATATATATTCATATTGAAGCATCCATAAACCCAAATCCATTAACCTTGGATTAGAACATAATCATAGTTCCTTTGACTGGATCTAAAAAATACCATGGATTGAAAACAATCGCGCCCAAAACCATGTGCGAAATTCATGCACAAAACCATAGGTACGTTCGCTCACCTAATATAGGGTCCCAAAAAAAAATTCCCTGGGGCATTGCCCTGAACCCCATAGAGGGGGGGCTACCACCCCCCTTAAACCCCCTGCTATGCCCGGTGCAACAAAGGGGGGGTTCCATCCCCCCTCTGATCCCCTAGTTAAACTACTGGGGCTAGTCGTGGAAATAATATAACACAACCCAACAGAACCTTGGACTACAATAAGATCAATACAGACAATTTTACCTTCCAGAGTAATATGTAACTTAAGAAGACTCACTAAAATTTCACTAGTGGTTCTATTAAAATCCAAAAGATTCTGTGTAACAGGCATAAGCTAAGCGGAACCCAAAGCTTTCCAAGAAAATGCAGATAAAATACTAACAAAATCACCTTTATCAACATGTGTGTGACCCACATTCTTACCATACACTTTCACAATGATTTGGAAAGGCATGGAAGAAGGAAGATGAGGTCTTGTCATTCTACTCCAATCAAAGGAAATAGCCTCATTACTTTGAGGGGGGTCAATAGAAATAGGTGAAATTCCCCCATACATAGAAAAATTTGAGTAACAAGAAGAACATGAGTGATATTAATTTCACTCTCTAAAGGGAGAGTGGGATCAACCGAAGATGGAATCGAGTCGACTACTTGATCAACCAATGGCTCATCAACCTAAGTGATATGTGTTTCACTCTCCAATGGAAGAGTGATATTGGCTATACTTGGAATTAGATCAATCACTTCGTCAACTACTGGTAGGTTGGGAGAAATTTTATGGTAACCAATTGGATGTTGTTGCTATGAAAAAGTAAGTTTTTCCAACAATTTTGAGGCTTCGTCCATATGAGGGAAAACGTGACTATGATGAATCCCTTTTCATAACCTACAAGGAAACCTAACTTTACCATTTTTCCCGAGAACCTCACAATCACTAGTTGATGGATCAACAATAAGTTGATAATAATTTTCAAACCATACTTCCAAGACCCTAGGAATACCAGGACAATTGATAAGGAAGTGGTCACCCTTACAAAGCTTACAAGGGTATCTGGGCTTGTGATGCATGTTGGAATTTTCCTCAACGTTACCAATACTTACAACCATGATTGGTTGGTTGACTTATTTTTTATCTTGCTTCTTTTTGTTCTTCCCTTTCTTCTTCTTCTTAGTCACCTAGTTACTAACATCAAGGCTTTTACCAAGCGAAGAAGAAGAAAGGTAGGAGGACATGTTGGGTGAAGAAGGTAAAGGATCAACATGAGGTTGGTGATGTTCCGATGGTAAATTTTGTGGAGGTGAAAAACTCAGTTAAGGTAGAATAGTTTGGGTATTTGGGATTAAATAAGTTGAAAACAACCACACCAAGTAAACCTATCGTGAATCCAGAAAGTGACAATGTAGCCATATACAGAGGACCAATATTTGCAAAGTCAGGAATAGGACTAGGATTCCCATTAAAAGGGGTTTATTTGTCAATAACTTCCAGCATTGTTTCCATTATATTCAACTTAGATAAATTTATTACCAATATTAAAAATTGAAAATAACAATCCACACCTAAGGTTTGTAAAAATTAAAAACAAGAAAACAACATGCACTAGTAAATCTAAGGAGTCAAATCATGAAAACAAAATTTTCACAACGAAATCACTAGTTGGTGATGAAATCCAATGTCGTAAAGATAAATGTGAAAAGTGGATAAAGATAGAGTGGTTGGAACCAGTTACACTGACAGCCTGCTTCACGTACACAATCTAGTACAAGTAATCTTCACTTATGCCATCTCGAGTGAAGAAAATCCGCCAAAAAGGTCCAAGTGAGTCTAGCCAATATCTGTTCTAAGTATGACATAGACTTCCCCTTCATCGTCACCTTGGGTAATAGCCCTAATATTATGGTTTCTAAGGTTACCACTTACAACAATTTAACTTGGGGGGCTGGCACAAATCAAGTGTACATGCATGGGCAGAGTAACAAAGCTCAATCCTCTTGAAAGTTCATCAACATGGTTAATATGAGGTTTACCTCCAAGTGACTTCCAATTACCTTTCGACACCATTTTTAATATGTGTAAATCACTCTACCATAACCAATGAAGTGGTGTTGATCACTCCACTGGGTCTAACATGATCTCGTGCTCAACTCCTTTGTAAGGGGATCTTCCCAAAGCCAAATTGCAGTAAATAGATTTACTCCCTATGCAAAAATCTAATGTTTTTTTGCATCTTTGGAAAGTTAACTCACTTCCCTATTCCAAAGCCCTACAACCTAATATAATGTATGTCGAAAAGAGCCCTAAAATAATAAAAATTTCTAAATGGACGTGAAATGGATGGTGTTATGACATGACGTAAAATTTTAATGCAAATGAACATGATATCGTAATCTTTTCATTTCGATGAAATGTGGCTAAAATAGGGGAAGAGGTTTCATTATCTTTTCAAAATTACAAGAACTAATGAATCATTTTCAATATACAAATCAAAGAGAATGCAGAATACATGATTCTTAGCTCTTCTTTGAGAATTGAAACCTATATTCATCAAAATCTAAGTCACATGAAGCAAAATTTTGATCTTAATAACTTCTTATATATGCAAAAACAAACAATGAATTTTTCCTTCAATAAGCACAAGCTATAATTTCAATTTGATGTTCTAAGTTGCAAATCACAGTAAGTAGAAGATTGTGTTGTCTTGTAGAGAGAAATAATGAGTATTCACATCGAGAAAACAAAAAACTTCCAATCAATAGTGCTGCCTTGAAAAACCATAAAATTTCCTAATACCAATGACACTTTACGATTGAGAAAACAAAGTACTTAATCTGATCTTTTGACATAAAAAAGGATAGACTCAAATTGTCTCAGCACTGATTGATCCTTATTTTGATTAACTAGCAATTCACTAGATTAAACCTTAAACCCTAAATTGCAAAAACAAAAAAATATTCAAAAAGGCAACCCAAAATATCAAATCAAAGTAAATATGACATTCTCAGAAGGTAAATAGGTCTAATTAACACAACAATCAAAACTTCATGGACTCAACAATGAGAAAGCTTAAATTTTCAAAAAATATTGCATGTGCATAGGCAATCAGTATAGTTCAGTGCATATATGCATTCTTTCTAGAAGATAAGTGCACAAAAGTACGCTCTGTGAGTAAATATTAAGTGTGCATCTCGGGAAAATTTAAGAAAAAATTAAAATAAGCCAAACAAATCATAAAAAGCAAACTTTCGATATTTTTCAAACACTCGGAGAGGGATAAAATAAAAAAGGATCAAAAGTCAAAATAAGAAGATGACTGAGAACGAGATGTTCCCTAGTGGAGTCACCAATTTTTTAGGTGGACTAATCCCTCTTACGAACAAGATGTATCTCCCTAGATCTCAAATGAAATCTAGTAACAAACAAGAAAAGAATTGTTGTCTTTCCTTAGCTTATGATTAATTGAGACAAATAATATGCAAGGGATCACTTACCAGTTTAATGAAGTGCTCCTTGAATTCCTTTCAGATCCTTTGACAGTTGGCTTCTCCTTGATGTTTTAGAGACCATTCTAGTGCTTTCCATAACTTCTTCATGGAATTTTAAAGGAGATATGAATAGACAAAAACACATAAAGGATCAAAGCATATAGTATATAGAATGAAAGATAAATCAAGTTCTTCACTCACCATATATCATAAATTGAATCAGTACTCAGTCATAACATATGTGAGTGTGTAAGGAATCTCACAAATGATATCAGAATAGACATCATTAGGAAATAATGGTTTATTTTTATTGAATAAAAAGGAGAACAAACTTATAGCCTCATTGCCTTGATGTTACAAGCATCTTCACATGATCTCCAACCTTCTGCTTGGATGAAAAGCTTTCTAGTCTTGTTTCTATAAGACAAAGTGCACTTTTGCCTAAACTCTAATTGTATCTTATGAATATGCGTAGAAACTGACTACTGCACAGGCAATCAAAAATAGGTTTTTGGGCCTTAAGATCTAGTAATTTCATTCTCTTTGGGTTTGTTTAGATTCTAGCCTTGTAAGGGGGTGCTTTGGAACACTTTTATGGATAACGAAAGATCCAAACCGATGATCATTCACCTAATGCGACAAAATGACATGTAACAATAGTCTCAAGGCTCAAGCTCACCCCTGACTACCTGAGTTGTGCAATTATGTAGTTACTGAGTCACTTTCCGAACTTGTCATCCGGTTCCATCTCAATCAGTGGTCAATATGCACCATCTTAGATTATCGGTTTATTGAACTGATATCGTCTTTTCATGAGTGGATTACAGATAAAGGTACTCTATCATGCTATGGAAAAATGATGGAGAAGGAGGGCATGCTAGAAGACATAGATTGATATCAAGAAATATGATGATCATCAACTCAGAAGATGAAGGAACACCAATTCATAACATAATATGAAGATAAATATCACATGGAAGACTCCTCATCGTCAAGTCATAAGGAGGAGGAAGAAGAAGAACAGGTACCATCTTTTCCAAAAGACACAAAGAAAGAGGTAGCAAGAAGGACAACTTGGCATTGTCATATCATCATGTAGTCCATGTCATTAGTGTCATGTCATTTCATGTCACAATTCATCATATGACACATCATTATTGTGGATTATGTAATTACCTATTCAAAATGTATTGTAAAGTGTAATTCCAAATGACACATTCAAAATGTGAAGAGTCATGTAAAGTTAAAAATCCATGGGAAGTCAAATAATCATGAGGGTAGTTAAAGAGTCACAAGTAAGGTGAAGCATCACCTATTGGTTATATATACACCCTCATTATATGAGCAAATGAATTTTCTCCTTGGTTCCTCCCGCAAGGCATTAAAGAGACATGTCAGTTCCTTTGAGGAGCAAGGAGTGGCTCCACTGCTACACTATTAGTGATGTTCATTGTATACATGTGTCTTGGAAATTTTACTTAATATAAGAAGCATTATGGGCCAGCGCATTGTTCATGCATGGATTATGGATATTTGTAAGACTATTCTATGAATTTTTGTAATTCATGTTTTCTTTTACCTGTGCTAAAGTAGTTGAACTGTTTTGGTTATTTTGGTACTTATCATATTGAGAATGTGTTGTAATTGATATTGTCCTTGTCGTGTCCTTGTGGAATATTCCATTGTATATTAGATAGATCCTCCTCATCACATTGGTTGCACCAACCATCGCATCTCTGCAAACTATTTCACTTGATGTTGTACATATCCTTCTTGTTTATGTGTGTCTCTAGTAGGGTGGTGCCACTACCTCTCTCTTGGAGGCTCACTTTTCCTCCCCTCCACGGTGAAATACCTTTGACACGCATATGATTGAATACTCACTAGGCCCATCCCCCTTTCTTTTCGAAGGAAAATTTTCATTCCTCTCTCTTGCTAAAAACCAGAGACAAGGCATATCTTAAGAATACATGGAAACCAGGCTGATATTCTAGATGGGGCTCCTACCCCAAACGGTGTAGGTCTAATTGGGACTTCACATCGGGGAGACCCCTTGGTTGACGGATTTCCAACACCATCAACATAACAGCAGATGTTGTAACAACAGATTCCCTAACATCATGTCAATATTAAATATGTTGAAAATGTTGTAACAATTGATGTTCTAACACCCATTACTGTTGAAAATATTGAAACTACTATAAAATTTAATGCTATAACAATTCTACTATTGAAACTATTGAGATAATGACCATTATACTAGATGTAATAATAATAGGTTCTTTAACAATAGATTTTGTAACAATTGATGGGGTAGAAAGCCATTTCATCTTGTTTGTGAAAGCTTGAAAGTGTGGAGCCAAAGAGGTGTTTATGCCACCCAACACAACACCAACACTTGGGGGATCAAGAAAACAAATTGAGAAGCACAATCACAGGTAACAACAGATTAAAGAGAAAATACTGTAACAATGGATGTTGTAACAACAAATGCCATAACACCTTGTCAATGTTAAATCTGTTGAAAATGTTGTAACAACTAATGTTTTAACACTCATTACTATTGAAAATGTTGAAAGTGTTGTAAAATTTGATGCTATAAAACCTTATACTATTGAACCTATTGAAATAGTGACCATTAAAGTGGATGTTGTAACAATTGAGGGGGTAGAAACCCATTTCATCTTGCTTTTCAAATCTTGAAAGTGGGCAGCCAAAGAGGTGTTTTTTCCACCCCACACTATACTAGCACTTGGGTGATCAAGAATTAAATTGAGAAGCACAAACATAGGTACTAGAGAATTGAGAAGCAAATGTCGTAACAACGAATGTTGTAATAGTAGATGTTGTAATAATAGATTCCATAATAGATGTTGTAACAACTTATGTTGTAACAATAATCCATGTCATCTTTCTTGTCAAAGTTTGAAAGTGGGCATCCAAAGAGGTGTTTCTTAGTAAATTTGCATTTTTGTTATTCTTCTTCTCAGACTTGTGTAATAAAGCTACTAGATTTTTTCATTAATAGATTTATCAATGTTGTGTGAATAGTGTAGATACCTGTGACTTTTATCTAAGAAACCTTAATGAAGCACTCTGCAACCTCTACATCTTATTTTATTTCATTTCATGTTCTCTTTTGTAGATCTGTTGCATATGATTTTGTTAATCCTTGTGCTTTAAACCTCAAGTTTCTTTATGTTCTTGTCTCCATACTACAACGTCAATTTTAAAGGTTGCAATCATAGATAAGGCCAGTTGAATTTATTCATTAATTTCTCCAAAATCTAGTTCACATTGCATCTAAAGTTCTATCATCACCTACCTAACTTGTCTAATTGTTTTAGGACTAATTAGGGCCTGATAGAGCTAGAATAGTGAGCAGAATTGTGTTGTAGTCTGGAATGTAAGAAGAATTTTGTTTTGAAAAATCAACTAGTCGTGTGCTAACCATACTCCCCATATGACTAGAAATGGAAGTGTCCTATAGAGTTTCAGGCCTTTCTTTCAATCTAGGCCTTCAAAGTTCAAACAGGCTCCAACACAGGCCTACACCATAAATGTTCCTATTCTAATAGCCATGTCCCTACATATCTTCTTAATTCATTCTATATCTATATATAATATATATATATATATATATATATATATATAATATATATATATATATATATATATATATATATATATATATATATATATATATATATAACAAATGTTTTAGATCTCAATACACCCTTCATCCTACCATATGGAAAATAATTGCTAAGAAAAGTGTTAAGATTCAAGATCATCCCTAGTGCTAACATTCATCTTTGTTTCTTCTTTAGGGTTCACATCAGAAACTCTAGGCCTTCCTCCATTGCATCACATAAGCACTAAGAAATATACATGACAATTATATATATGGAATAATGAGTATAGTGTAGACAAATACATTCTCTTCCCTCTATACAAAGTAGGTGGTGATATAGGGGATCAAAATATGCTCAAAAATAAAATTTCTCAAAATCTTTTGAAATTGTCACCAAATCGTAGAGATCGACATTTTCGTTCCAATGACGCTTGAATTGCCTCAATCCAACACCATATCTAAAATTTATTGCTTTCTGATGTTTTTGGTAAACAACTAAAAAGTCATCTTGCAGGGTTGACTGGGTAGGTCGTAAGGTGATGGTGTACTAATGTCTATAGCTGACTATGTAGGTACGGTAGATAGATGGGCCAATCATGTGCTAACACATGGCCCAATCGTATAGGTCAAGTTGGCAGTTTGTGATTGTTTGATGATTTTGGTGTGGGCTAATTAGGAGGTGCCACATGGCCCATGGATTCTGTGCAAAAATTCATTGGGTCGACCAACCAACCTGACAAGGTTCAGCCCCAAGATCTCTAACGAACTAATTATAGGCCCTACCATTATGCCACTTTGTTAGTTCTTAACCATATGGGTTGGAAGTTTGATTTACTGTCAACTAACCAGCAGTTTGGGGTAGGGGCAGGGCACATGGCCCCAGCCATGGGCATATTGCATCCCACATGACAATAGTGGAGGCATAGGCATAGGCAAAAAAATCATCAAGTTGTTCGGTGGGATATGGATCAAGATTAGCCATAGAGATTGCAATTGAGAATGAACCTTAACTTAGGTGTGGGAAATGCGACTTAACTTTTGAATTGATGACAAGCAATCTGGACACATACCAAGCGATGTGGTGATGTAATAAAAATATAACGGTAGAATAAAATCTTATCGAGGATTTGGATACAAATTTTGTAACTAAATCTAGCATGATTGGGAAAACAAATAGATAGGAAAATAATTAATGACTATGAAAATACAACATACAGAAAAATATCCCCAACAACAATTGGTTGCATCTGTTCATAACTAAAAGAAGAAGGCAGTGGCAAAAGATATAAAACCTATAGACTACAAAATAGATAAAGGAATGTGACTAATACAACAATCTTAACTCCTACCTACTACTATCGTAGGGATATACCACTTTAACTGGAAGTTGAACCAGAAAAGTAGGGTTTCAAGTGAGTGTCATTCACCCATCTAGAAAAAAGAGTGCCATCTAAGTGAGCATGCCAAACAAAACCAGAATCTTTAATATCTACAACATAAAAAGGACCAAGCCAATGAATTTGGAGCTTACTAGGATGTTTTTGGTACTTGCTATCATAAAGTAATACTTGGTCAATCATGGAGAAGGACTTCTTCTTGATGTGATGATCATGCCAAGCCTTTTGGTGCTCCTTTTAACCTGTCCGATGAAAATAGGCAAGGAATCAAGATTCATCCAGTTGCACCAACTCATTTACTCTATCAAGAATAGATTCATCCTCCAACATTCTAGTTGCATGAGCAATGAAAAGGTATGGAACAATAAACTTAGTAGGAACAACAAATTCCCTGCCATAAACTAGTTCGAACGGGGTATACCTATTCAATATCTTGATAGTGGTTTTGTAGGCCCATAAAATAGTACGAACCCATTCATCCCAATCATCTCAATTTGCAGAACAAATCTTAGTAAGACCCTTCTCAAAAATTTTATTAAATGCTTCAACAGTTCCATTGGTTTGCAAATGGTAAGGGGTACTCTTATGATGTTGTGTCATGATATTTTGCAACAAAGTTTGAAATATTTCATTAATAAAATGAGAACCTTGATTATTCGTTAGGCTGCGAGGGAAACCAAACCTAGTAATGATGTTCTCAAAGATAAATCTAGCATTTATATCCATAGTATAGTCTTTTACAGCAATAACCTCCGCTCAACAGGTGAGATAATTTATGGCAATAATGATATATCAGGTATGTGAATGACAAGCAGGAGGGTTGATAGCTCCAATAAAATCAACAACACATTTTTCAAACATAGCAAGTGCATGTATCAGATTCAAGGGAATTTCATCATGTTTCGATGGTCAACCAACCCATTGACAAACATCACAAGCATAATCCTTCACATCCTTGAAAAGAGTTGACCACCAAAGGTCAACTTGTAAGACATTTCGAGCAGTAGCTTTACCTCCAACATGTCCCCTTGCAAATCTAGCATGACATTCCCATAATATGCCCTCATGTTCATGATCAAGGAAACAATGACATAAAACCTGATCAAGCCCCATCTTATATAACATCCTTGCAATCAATTGGTAGTTTGCCACTTGAACAACTATATGATTTTTCTGCACTATGGTGTACTTGGACGGGCACTAGCCCATAGAAAGAAAGGTAGAAATCACTTCTAAATAGCCATGGACAGCTTCAATGCAGAACAAATGAGCATCTAGAAATTCGTCATCAATTGGCCCGCTTGACTCTCCTGACTCCAACCTCGATAGATGATCCAGCCCCACATTTGACCTTCTTGGCTTGATAATGACTTCAAATGTAGATTATTGAAACAACAACAACCACCAACAAATTCTTCCTTCGAGCATAGGTTTATTAACTAAGTACCTCAACATTGAGTGGTCTATAAAAAACTTGAATGGACCTTCCAGCAAGTAATGTTGGAATTTTTGAAGAGAATATACCATCACTAAGGCTTCTCAATCTATGGTGGTATAGTTCCTCTCTACATTAGAAAGTTTTCTTCTTGCAAAATAGATAGGGTGGTCCCAATTTCCTTCACTAGGTTGCATCATTATAGCACCCAAAGTAATCTCGGATGCATTAACATGGACATGGAATTTCTTATTCCAGTCAGGATAGACTAAAATCAATGCACTTGCAAGCTTCTCTTTCAATGTATCAAATGTAGCATCACATTCAGTGGACCACACAAAATGCTCTGATTTCATAAGGAGCTTCTCTAGCTCAGTCGTAATGGAAGCATAATTTCATATGAATCTACGATAATAACCAGTATGTCCTAGAGAAAAAGACAATTTTTAAACTAAGATAGGTAGTGAAATATTCAATATCACCACAACTTTAACAAGATCCACACAAAATCCCTCGCAAAAAATATTCACCAATAGAGTTCCAAAAGGCACAACAAAAATGCATTCCTTTAGGTTCAATGATATTTGAAGTTGCTTGTACCTATCAAACATAACCCTCAACGAGCTAGGCTAATTCTTGAGAAAGATGTAAACAATCCAATCATACATGTAGACTCCCAAGAACTATTTTATATTCATAGAAAGTAGCAATAACAATACGAGAGAATATAGCTAGAGCATTCTTCAACCCAAAAGGCATAAAATTCTACACATACGACCCCCATTCAGTGGTGAATGTGGTCTTATTCTTATCTTCTTTTGCAATGCATACTTGATGATAGCCCAAGAACCCATCAACAAAGGAATATGCTTCATTTCCCCCAACATTGTCCAAGACTTCGCCATTGGAAGGGGTGGAAAATGGATCATGTACACATGGATTATTGAGACTACAATAATCAACACATATTCTAATTTCATCTTAATATTTCTTATCCTAGATGGTAATGGGGATTATCCGTTCAGCTTCATCAATGAGGAATATAAGACCAACAGCTAACATTTTATCGATTTCCTTCTTGACCATCTCCTTGAATCGTGGATTCAACCTATAAGGTCGATGCTTAATAGGCTTCACATCTAGCTTTAGTGAAATTTTCATTTCTCCTAGATCGCCTTTAATTTCCTTAAATTTTGAGATGAAACAGGGAAGAGATCCTCATATTTTTTGAGCAGGTTGAAGATTTCCTACATGGTATGATCATCTCAGTAGTCCCCAATAGAGGCTAGCTTCAATTTCTCTTCGGTCCCAATATTCGTTTTCTTCAATTTAAGCAGTTGTAAGTGTGGAGAATCACAAACAGGATCCTCTTTAATTTTCCTTTCCCCTTTAGATTCTTTGAAATATAAGTGCCTTAACTCCTCTAAATAAGCATCTGGATCTTTATTAACTTTACCACAAACAACAACTTCATGAAATTATGAATCATACTAGTGTGCAAAGTCTCCATACCTATTTCATTTTGCTAGTGCATCCTCTCCCAAAAACAAGACACCTCTAATAGATTTAAGAACCTATGTAATCTTCTCATCAACATTAGAAAAAGAAAACTCTTTACAAAACTGAGTTGTCAATATATCCCAATCTGTTGTCAGGCATTTTATATCCTCCTATAAATACCAAGCTTGTGGAATATTTCCCAAAGAATGAATAAATATATGCGACCACATTTGAGCTGTGAGACCATCATCCTTCCATATAGAAGAACAATTCGCAACATGATCTTCTAGAGAAGCATGACCATTATAAATAGCAATGTAGCTGAAAAGCTCACAAATTGGAGCAAATCAATATAACAAAACAACCCTAATAGTTCTCCATTCTTGTAGTTTATCCTGATGTGCCACCCACCTTTGTGTGAGAATACATTGCAAAGAAAAACTCATTACAGGGATCTTCTGCCATTCTTCTATGTTAGAGTCAATTTCTTTAATAAAATTTACAACAAAATTAGTACCATTAAAAATAGGATACTTGCGTACCTCAGTACTAATCGAGAAAATACATCGAATAGTAGCACAATGTCAAGAGTGGAGTTCATGAGCACCCTGTTGCCAATATTCCATAGAAACTTCAAAGTCAACTTCAATAATTTGGAAACTCCTCTAACTAATAGATCCATCTATTGTGGGATTAATATAATCTTCTCTCTTTCCAGTAGTCAATTGATATAACTGGTCCACTAAACTAGAGGATTCAACATCATCCATAGGTTCAGTAAATATCATACCCTGATATAGATCAAGAGGTTTTATAATGCACATACCATCCACTTCGAAATTCATAGTCTCTCATTTTAAATCAATGACTACATAATTCTCAAAAGCCCAGTCAATGCCCAACAAAGCTAGATATGGGTCTTTGTCCCTGATAATATCAATAACCTCAAAATATGCATAAGTTTTAACACTGGCTATATCAACCTCAACGTCTTCTAGTCTGTCAATAGGGAGAATACAATATTTATTTTCCATCTGCAACTAAGTAGGAGAATAGACTAACTTGGGTCTTCCAAGAGCTTCCCAAGTATTTCTTGGAAAAATATTAACATTTGATCAAAAATCCAGCATGGATTCCTTGATTTGAAACCCTGCAATCTAAGCATCTACCTAAAACTCATTTCCAAACCTCTTCTTATTCCTCCATACCTGTCTAGAATGTCTCTCAGGTAGATTTATAGAAATCAGTTCCTCAAAGAACACATCATCCTTAACAATAGTCTTCAACCACTTTCACAACTAGCCAGTGAGTTTCTCATCATTCATAATATGTAAAAATGACTTAAAACAATCCATTATAGGTTGGGAAGATTATATAAAATATTTCTCATGATGTCCCTATACTTGCCCCTACATTTCACTGCAAGGTCCCTGTGAGGACATTAACTAACATAAGAGTTTGGTTGCATCCTTAAAATACTCCTTTTGTTGGTTTGGATCATATGATTTCTTTGGAGATGTGGGATTTATAAAATATGGTTGATCAGGGGCTCCAATATCAGTACCTATACTTTTCCCTCCTCTCATGACAACATTGATATTAGGCTACATTGAAGGACCAGTATCTTGAGGCTATGCACAAACTAAGTTATCTCCCTTTGACCAATTTCACTCCTCCCAATGAGCAATAAGTTCAAGGAAATATTTAGTTGCCTACATATTTACTCGATAGTATGAACACCATGGTATCTGCAGAAAAGGACATTATCTCGCCACATGGCCTTCCTAATCACAATTATAACATTTAATTAGGCCTCTTCTACCTGTCCTTCCTCCCCTCGGAGCTCCTCCTCCATGCCCTCGAGGAGTCTCATTAAGACGGAAAGTCAAACAGTCAAGACAGTTTTCTAGGGAATCCAAGGATTGACATTGATCTATATGGTGATTAGGGGATCCATAGAATTTTCAAAACAAGTTATTTGGAACATTTGAATACTTCTATAAAATAGGACATAGATCAAGCATATGCCCAAAGCTTCGACATATCTCACAGTAATTGTTTGCATACATACCTGGTGGACTGGGAAACGAATGAAAGTATGTCAGACCCAAATAGGGAAGTGTGAATGAGATTTTTGCAGCTCTTAGAAGTTGTGGTGACATAGGTCCCATAGGCGTACTACACGATCCTAACCCTATTAGTCTTGGGCATTCTGTAACATGGTGTCCTTCAACCTAGCAATGGGTACACCAAACATGAGGTCTCATCAGACTTGCAGGTGCTAGATCTTTTAGCCTTTCTATCAATGTATCAATTTGATTTTGGAGGCCCATAATAGCAGGATTTGTTGAATGCCCACCAACTCTGTGATCTTGTAGATAACAAACCATAACCTCTATTTTCATTGCTTACACCAAGGCATCTTGAAGCGTGCTAACCTTCTGCTGAGATAACAGAATCCAAGTCATTAGTAACAAAGCCTTGATAAAAAAATCTTTCTGGTGATGGGGGTCCATAAGGTAAGATAATTTATTAATAGCATCCTTGAATCATTGCATGCATTTCTAGGAAGATTCCCCCTCCCTTTGGCGAATGTCTAATAGTTTTTCCAATCATTGTTGATTTGACTATGGTAACTTAAAATCTTGAATAAGTTCTTGCTTAACTAGGTCTATACCATCATTGGGGTTATCATCAATAGATTTTATAAACAACCTCAATGCTCTATCTCGCAATGTGGTCTGAAACTTAATGAGCTTAGTAGTTTTAGGGATTAGATGAGCTCTCCAAAACAAATATCAATGTTGTTCAACATATTCACCCCCCTTTCCTACAAACTCGGGGTATTTTGCAAGTGATCTAGTTTTGGCTTCAACCATTGTTGGTTGCATTGTACAAAAAAGTACGAACCGTTAGGAACCCAGTTGAGAATAAATAACTGAACTTGATTGACTAACACCACTAGAACTACTTTTACCTTGAAGTAATGATTGAACTTTAATAAACTTGTGTATCTTCAAAAAGAGAAAGTTTGGACCTTGATACAACACCAAGGGAAGGTCAGGGGGATGACAAATAGTCTTGCTACTATGTTGCAGGGCTTTGTGTTATGGAGTTGATTCAACTTCAAAGAAAAGTCACTTCATCACAAAATGTAAATCATCATCTATAGGTATATCATCATCTGATATCTTGGTTAGTTGGACATCTCACTCAAGCGTCTAAAACCCTTCTTCATCCCCATGCAACAGAGTAACTTCTCCTAATCACTCCATTTCGCTTCGACTTCTACTTCCACTAGCCACTCCCATTGTGCCAGGAAAAGAACTATCTCCTTCACTCCCTTTTCGAAACTTTGGAGTCTCCATTTCCCTCTTATGCTCTATTGAACTCCTCATAGCATCTCTTATGCTTTGTAGCTCCCTTATTCTAGCTCTAAGTTCCTGTAACTTCTTCTCATGACACTCTTCAACGATTCCTACCCTCCACAACACCCTAAAATCCTGTGCCTTCTGCAACTTTTCCTGATTCATTATCGAAATTCCCTCATCCTCTTGTAGTGACATGGAATTACTCTCCCCTAATCTATTCCCCCAATACAAGTAACTTGAGTTTTCATTTGACTTGGTCAAAACTCTGATAGGTTGTCTTCGACTAACAATACCCTAATCAAAAGTGGAATTTCTATTAGCAACGTCCTTGTATTCCAAATTTGAATATAGCTTCTACATGGGAAAACATGTGATGCTTTTTAGCTGCAAATTCAATAATATATCCTTCAAGGATCATGTTAACCCAAAAGTCGATTACTCTTGTCAATTTTGTATACAATCGATCAAGATCAGCTAGATAAGTTATTGTCCAATTCCCGTGCAACCTTAGCTATATCAAAACACTCGATTTATGGTGAAATCGAGTCAGCCAATTTTCTAACGTTTCTAGAAATTCACACCAAAATATCTCATATTGATCACAAGCAGGTTCCAACGTACAACATTTCTTCTTTAACCCACTTTAGATCCTTCTATCTTAGCTCTATCTGCTGCAAATTAAAGTAATCAACCCTCTCATGCCACCATATTTGGATATTCTGACGAATATACTAGGGATGCACCCTTCAAGAAACTTTAGGTCCTATTAGAACCATTTTTTGGAATAAAAATATAATTTGAGACTAGCCCAGAGTTCAACCGAGGGTACCAACAAAAATCTTGCGTAATCTAGCACTTCACCGACATTTTCACTCCTTCAAGGACAAGAATATTCTCACTTGAGGCGAGCCAGAACCATGAAAGTTTTGGGTGCAAGAATTGCACTTAAGCAAACTCCTCAACACTTAATTGTCAACACAAGGGTTTTGTAAACGTAAAGATGAAGCATAGGCAATGCCAGAACTGGTATGAACTTTTCCTATTCCTAATCCTACTTCTTAAATGAAATGTTGCAGAATCAGATAGAAAACGATCTTAAAGATAGTTGATACCAAAGAAATTCTAGTGCTAGAATGTAAAAGAATAATTTGCGAGGAAATCAAGTAAAGGAACTTTCACACAACTGGGAGAAATCTTAAATGCTTAATGAAATACTATGTTTATCTTTAGTATAAATGGCTAACAGTTTAACAAGTGGGCCCTTGCAAGATCTGTTTCCCAATTGATCTCCCTTCTACACCAAGCAACCTGTTCTTATACTATTGCAATTTGCATGCATTAGTGTAGATACAATACTTATGTGAAAAAGTACATTTTACCTTCTTTACTAAAGACTTATGTATTTATGGAGGTTCTCTAAGCCTCAAGTCTTAGAGCGCTCTGTTCCTGTGACAAGAGACCAGCTCTTTCACCAAGACAAAGCTTCCTTCACCAAAGTTTCCAATTTACTTTCGAAAGAATCAAAAGACGTGTTGAAAGGAATTGCAATTGCAAGCTAGATTCTGAGATAAATTACATGTGAAAAAGAATGCTTTAATTCATTGAACTTATCAATGAAAGTAAGCTTCATAAAGAAAAAACAATTTGAAATAATCAAGCAGCAGTAAAAGTAATTTGCATGCATCAGCTAACTTTCTACAACTCACTTATAACAATTATGTTCCATTTTCTTAAGTCATAAACTGCAACTATAAAGTACGATGTTTGTAATAACGTTCTTTCTTAGTTCATGTAAAGATCCTTCAGAAGTATAATTCTTAACATTGATAATGATTGCTTGAATTGACATTACATTTGCTTGCAGGAATAAATGAAATTATAAGAAGGAAGAGGAACATAACACTTGTTGTAAAGTAAAACTGGAATGCAAGAACTACATGCACTAGTACAAGAAGAATATTCCTGCATGACCCGAGTGGAAGAAAACTAAGACAGAAATTGCAGGAAAAGAATTGTAGGAAGGAAATTGCAAGAAAGTAATTTGCAGGAAAGAAATTGCAAGAAAGAAATAAACTTAATTAAACTTCCAAACTACGGATCCATTCACGCTTTACTATGAAATGAATTTAACTTAGAACTTTGGAAATAAACATAAGAGAAATCCAAGCCATGAAGCTGCAAATAAATAAAGTTCAAAAAGACTTTTTAAATGTTGAAAACACAAGGGTAAATGAGCTGGGTTGGCTGGGCCCTAGCCAACCAGCTCATTTCCCATTTAGGAAACTAAATGGTTCAACACTTAATCATGCATGAAATAGAAACTAAACACAACGTGAAGAAAACATGGTGTGTTCCTTGTATTAAATTGATCAACAAATATACATGATAGTGCAAGTCCAGCCCCAAATTGAGGGCAATACAAAATTACCAAGTAAATGAAAGTATAACTCAAATATCATTAACTTGCCTCTACCTATAGTCTACATTATATACAGTCTCTCGGCCTTAGCCATATTCTACTAATTACAGTGATTTCTTATTCAAGCCTTTCGACCGAACGGACTAACAAACAACATTGCAAAACTCGTTGATGGTTATAATAATGCATGAAATTTGCTTGTCGTAGACCATATTCTTGGCAAGAATCCTTGACTATACGCCACCAATGTCCATCCTTAGATAGACCGCAACCGAAATAGGAGTCGTGCATAAAAACACCCACATGGAATATCACGGAGATCACGGAGCAACTCGTTGGTAGTGTAGGAATCTTCCTACAGTGATCACTCTAAATAATGATTAACACTTAATTCTTCAAATACTTTTAGAAAAGTTAAACATAAGTTACAAGAGATACTAAAAGGTATGAAATCTATATAAAGTAATTAATAAAGCACTTAATAAATATTAACTATGAAATACAAAAACTATGTAGGAATAGATGATTATCTTGGACTAGTGCAGGAATGAGAGGGTGAAATAGAGATAAAACTGAGGTTAAGGCTTATGGGAATAGGGTAAAAATATAGCAATTTGGGACACCAACAGAAAGGATGTAGGGGATTTATATCTAATTGATTATGTGACTTGCATGACTACTACAACATTCATTGTTAACCATTCAATTTATATACTCAACAAGAATTAAACATATTAAGAAAAAATTAGAAGGGGCCCAAAAATTACATAGCTAAATAGAAGAATTCCCATATTCCTTATATCATTAATCAACAATGGAAAAAATCAATACATCATCAACATTACATCTTACATAAATTACAGACTTGTGCGCAGAATCAAAATCCACAACTAATGCATAAACAAAACATTACAAGCCCAAATATCAGAAACTGAATAACTCTAGACACTAGGCACTATCTATTCTCCTAACTCAATCTGAACTTTGTGGCACTAGCTAAAATTGTTTCTTGTTGTGTTCTTCCTTCTTTTATAGCCATGCTTTCTTGATTTAATACCTCACTCGCTTGATCCATGGTTTTTCAACACTTAGGGCCATCACATTGGCTTTTTTTGTTGAGTGTATCAAAATTGGCTCCCAGTTCTTCGGCATGCTCTCTTATTTTCCATTGTGTGAGTTCCAATCCATATTACTATCATTTTTGGTTTTTTGATGCTCTTTTTCTGACAGTTTCATCCAAAATTTCCTAAGAAACTGTTATTCCTTCAAAATATGAAGGATCCAATAGGATTTCTCTAATCAATTCCTTCACTTTTGTTATGAATTTCCTAAAGAAGATGTGGACTAGAATTTATTTAAACAAAAGTTTCATCATTTGTTTCATGTCTCTTTACACAGTGAACCTGAACCCCCTAATGTTACTACTTCCACAACACTTATGAATCATGAGACACCTCTAATTTTAGAGGAGGAATTTACTGCGTTTTTTCTTTTTCCTCCTTCTTTTCTGGTTCCAATGATGGTGCCTTTGTGTGATGATAATAAAGTTGGGAAATATGTAAATCAAATTCCTAATCCATGTCCTCATTCTTCTTTTTCTTTTCATGACTCAAATTCAATGGAGGTAATCCCATAATGGCTCATGAAGCCCATCGTGAAGACTAACTCCTCCATTTTGCAAGATTATGTCACTATTTATAACTCTAGTCTTGAATCTGATATGGATTTATGTTATCCTCTATCATCTACATGACATGACTCTTTGTATCGTGATCCGCCCTATCAACCTATTCTACCAACTAGTTTTTCACACACTTTCAATTTTTGAGTTGTTGGTTCAAATTGTGATCAGATACAAGGGAGTCACATTACATTACACAGGTAGAGGAACAAGAAGGTGAAGTGCTATCAATCTATCTTCCTTTTCCCAAAATCCTCCATGTGAAGATGATGCGCTCCCATTCTTGGATGATTTTCAATCTTCTAATCTCGATAGTGAATCAAATCAAATGAATTCTTTCAATCAATCCTTAACCTTGGGCAACAATAATTTCGATGAATATCACTTTGTTGATGAATGTGATCATGAATGCCCTGGTGCATTATCTGATATTTTGGTTTCTCATGAAGTCGTTACTTTAGATCTCGAATTTGATTTGGTCAAAGAAGATGTGCTAACCAAAACTTCCTCTTCATCTCACTAACCCTTATGCTCTACCGTTGGTGATGAATCTACTCATGAAAAAGTTACTACATGCTCTTCAAGTCCTTCATCCAATGATTTAACCTCTTAATTGGCACAAGGCGATGATATTATCAATGATACAAATGAAAAAAATCAAATCATTAAGTAATATTCCCATCCCTTATCATCTATTCTCTTAAACTAGCTTGCTCATGAAATTTCCTTGATTCATCCATCCTCGAATTTTCAATTAGAAGAATATTTTGAATTGAATAATCTGGTTGTTGAAGTTGAAAAATCCAGTAAAATCAATGATAGAGATGGCTTCCATTCGGTGAGCAGTGGATTTATTGAAACCAGTGGTAGAAGTTATTCACAAACCATGCATGATCTGGTTCAATCTTCAAAATGTGATTTTACAATCTTGGGAAATTTCGGGACCTGTCAGGGAGTCGAGGCACTTCAACTTTTGTTGATGGTTATGTCAATATCTCACAACTTTGGTAAGCCCCCCAAACTAAGTTAGATTTGGTTTCTCCCACATAATTCTTCTCTTTTCATGGTTTCACTCAATGAAATTTTTTTTTTGCAAAATGCTTGGTATCTCCAATGTGATCTTTCAAATTTCCAATATTTTACTTCTGGCCAGATTTATGAATCTTTTTTAGTTCTTTCATCTTCATGCAAATCTCTCCCAGAAAACTCGGGTTTGGAATGATTATCTCTCATAGCGACATGGAATTATGAATTTGATCATTCCAATGATTGAAGGAATGTTATATATCAGATTTATTTCATGATGAGCAACTGTTAGCTTTCCTTTTTAATATCATATCATGAATCTTGTTCTTCATTGCACGTGAAATCCTCTTGAGTGTGAATGAATACATGAGTTATTGTGTGAATCAAATTCTTTTTTGTTTACTGCATCATGATTGGTTTCATGTGTTTTCTATACTATCATTCCTTTCCACTTATTTTGATGATTATGATGCTATTGTAGTGTGTTACCAGTTACAAATAAAGATACTATCATGTTCATCACAAGAGGAAGATGATTTTATTATTCAAAGGATTTATGAAACTGTTCAAGTTGATTTATGTTTGTTTATTACAAACTAGGAATCTGATGCTTCAATCATCCCATTTGATCATTGTTTTGTCTTTGATGACTGTCATTCAGCTTATCATTTTCCCACCATCATATCTAATAACAGTTGCTTTACACCCTTTGATATTTATGGTTCAACATTTCACTATTCGGATATTTGTCAAATAGTTGAGGCACTTCATCCTTCGTTGATGGTTATGTCATGTCCTCACTATCTTGGCATCCTTGCAGAATATGATCAGATCTATTTTCCTTCACAATATTCTCATCATAATCTCGTACCTATAATTGAAAATTCATATTTTCAAAGATTTCGAGGTTATCAAGAGGATTATCATGAATTTTACAATCCAATCTTTGAATGGTTGGAACAATCTTACTTGGAAAGCTTTATCACAAACAACCAGATTCGATCTTTCCACGTGATTTCTAAGGATTTTGGTGTAGATAGAGACACATTTGTGAGAAGCTTCTGAGGTTTGTTGAATGATGGTTCTCATCGAAAAGGTAAGAATATAAACTAGTTAGAAACAGTGGCTATGGCCTATATTTCTACTCACAGGCAAGACCTTCAAGTTCTTATCTTTTCTATTGCACATCTTTTTATATTTGTTTTAATCGATCACATCTTTGTGATTGCAAGTCAGGGAAAATTATGGTGGCTACAATGGAAATTCCATTATATGTGACCCTAACCTTCTTGTTGGTTAGGTTAGCAGTAGGTCTAGTTGAATTTTAGTTTACCTACACGTCCATCCTGCATTTATTCCCCATAGTTTGTCTTTTTTTTTTTCTGGTTTTGATTTCACATTATGTTTTTCTTTAGCCATTTCTCTCTTGTCTTTTGGTTTTGTTTTCTTATTGTGTTTTGTCTTTCCTTTCATTTTGTGAGACCATGCATGGAGATGCTCAATTGGATAAAGGGGAATATGGAAAAATAGAAAAGGACTTTGTGACACTTCAACATCTGGCTAACCTTCTATCCATATTCCTTGTGTCAGTTATACCTTTTGTTCGATGAATTTCCAATGGAAAATATGATCCGTCTGTGAGGAGAGTTTTGGCTAAACCATGACCTCATGACTATTTAGGAAAACCTCATGCCCACACTCGATTTTTATGTTTCAGTGTTGTCATTCCTATCCAATTAGTAGAGAAGGATAAGGGGGAAAATCTAAATGATAAAACCTAAATCATAGGTCTCTATATGCTTCTCTAAAGGAACAACCTCTTATGCTCTCAATATGTCGGGATCCCTCTTCCACCCATAAAATGAAAAGTTCCAATGCAAAATCCTATAAAATAAATAAATAAAGGCAAAAGAAGAGAAAAGTTTCCTACCTAGAGAGGTGAAGCAAGCAACTTCATCAAGGTATTGTCCAGGCTCGCTTGCAACGAAGCAATGTTTGTGTTCCTGAAGTGACTCCATTGGAGTACTATCCAAGCCTGCTAGTGGAAAGAAACACTGGAGATGAAAAAACATAATATGACAATCTTAATCTTGCGAACTTCACTACCCTTCCCAACTCAAAACTTTGTGATATCGCTGAATCTTATGATGTGTTTAGCCAAGAGAGAGGTATAGAGGGGACCATTTTTATTCATGGGGTAAGTTGGGAGATCAAAGTAATCTACATGATGAATCAATACTCCCTAAGGAACCAAGACCCTGCACAAAAGAGTTAAAAGGTAAAGAAGTTGGAATTCTACCAATGTGTCACCAAGTGTTGTCGCTTCTACAACACCCTCAAAAATTTTGGCCTACCCTTGATTTTCGAGCCTTCCTTGGTCTTGTACATTGTCATCACAAACATTAAACTTCATTCCATGTGTTTTCTTGAGAAATTTTATCCCCTTTGCAAGATAGGAAAAATGCCATATTTTCACAAGTTAGTTATTGCATCATGTATATAAGCATGCTCTGGTGGTTTCAAGAGGTCACCTTTGTGTAAATGATTTTTTCTAACCTTTTAAACATTTTTCACACTCATTTCGAAAGTTTTAAGAACTCTCGCAAAAGTATCATCACGATCATCGCAAAGTGTATCTTAAGTGTTGCAAATTGTCATAAGTTGCCATAAATTTTTCACACGGAGGGAAATGCATTGTCGTGTGTCCTTGATGATCTATGTTGATGTGTCATCAAGTATTCTAAGTGTGTGATCACATTCAAAGTCTTATCACGATTCCCAACTAAGCAACCTAGCACCACCCAACCTCACTAAGTTGTGCACTACGTGGTCTTACTCCTCTAGTTGTGACCTTGCCACTTGGCACTACGCAATGCATAGTTCCTGCCTTCAAGGATTACTACACTTCCCATTTTTAGTGCTAAAACCCTGACCTTGACTCCCATAATTTTGAAATTCCTTCTCCCAGCCTAGCCCTAACTATGCAGTACATAGTCTCTAGCCTCAACCTCATCCTTGAGCTCCTAAGTTGTACAAATTTGTAATGGCCCATCCTCCCTTGTTTCCCAAAACTTCACTTTGTGCTCTCCTAGTTCTCATCTCCTCATCTTGTCTCACTAATCTCCAGAATTGCATAGTTTTCTCCCCTAGCCCAGCCTGAACTACACACTTCATATTCTCAAGGCTCAAGGCTCTCCTTGAATTCCTGAACTACACAACATCATAGTCATTGATCCTCTTTCCTAGCTTTCATATGGTTATAGCTCAGTCAATGGATCAATATGCACAATATTAGACTAGGGGGTTTCAAACTGACGCCGTCTCGTCATGAGTGAGTTGTAAAAATAGGTACCTTATCATGTGTTAGAAAATTATATATTACGGAACAATGGAACACATAAAATATTGCATAAATATAAACATAGAAAACGCATAAAACAAGAGAGACATAGATATACGTGGTTCACCCAGTTTGGGCTACATCCACCCCGAACAACCAATCCTTCCTTTCTATTAGCCAGCAAAATAAAGAGACACAACCTACAGTAGATCCACTGTAATATCTTCTGTTTCTCTCATAGTCTCACCTCTCTGCTTCTCACACGGAGAATACATATCTATTACACAGCCTCAAATACAATGCCCTCATACAAAGAGAGGGGTTTCCTTCTAGGGCAAAAAACCCTAAACTAAACATAAGTTCTACCATCAGATAATCCACCTAATGAATGGCCTAGATTGACTAGAAACTACTATACTTTTACAAGGCAATTTTACATCTGTTTTTAGCTTCAAGAGCGCTACCCCTGAAACCCCTGCTGCGGGACCATTAGCCCCTGGACCCCACAGCTGGGGGGGATCAGCCCCCCTAAACCCCCATGGGGGGGACAGGTCCCCCCCACACCCCCCCATGTGGAGGGTTGTACAAACTTCCTGGGGTATACATCCGGTTGAAACAAAGACCTCTGAACAATTATGCTCCACACCCAACAATCTCCCACTTGGAGAATGATTGTAGCAACTCCATTGTTGCTTCATTTGTTGGACAATGAATCTTCTTTGGACCTGGTTGTTTCTCATCTTCATCATCATCCTTGAAGACCAATTGAAACTGAGCATATTCTCAGTTTCTCCCTGGTTACAACTTTTGTTAGCATATCTGCAAGATTTTTTCTAGTGTGTATCTTTTCCAGCTTCAACTCTCCATCTTCCAACACTGATCGTATGAAATGGTACTTGAGCTGTATGTGTTTAGTCTTGGAATGAAATGTTGAGTTCTTTGCAAGATGAATGGAACTTTGGATATCACTGTATAACATGCCCATATCAAGCTCCTTACCCAATTCACCCATAAACCTTTGTAACCAAGTCATTTCTTTACTAGCCTCTCTAGCAGCAACATACTCTGCTTCTGTTGTTGAAAGTGCAACAACACTTTGGATTTTTGAAACCCAACTGAAAGTTGTTCCACCTACGGTAAATACATATCCTGCAGTTCTCCTTTTGTTATCTCTCTCCCCTGCCATATCTGCATCAACATATCCTTGCAGAGAAATGTTTGAACCACCAAAGCATAATGCTTGATTTGTGCTACCTTTTGAAATATCTGAGAATCCATTTCACTACTATCTAATGTTCCTTTCCTGGATTGTTCAAGTACCTGCTTACAACTCCCACTGCATGTGCAATATCAGGCCTTGTGCAAACCATTTCATACATTAAGCTTCCAACTATTGATGCATATGGAACTTTAGACATATAATCCATGTCTTCTTGGGTCTT
>APFE031250752.1:0-18250 GCA_000404065.3 Pinus taeda
TTTTTCAAATTATATAAAAATAAAATAAAACAAAACAAAAAAAATATAAATTTAATAATTATAACCCATAGTTAAATTAGTCAAAAGCCATTTTAACCCTAAATTTACCTATCATGGAGAAGATCAAACATTTTAATATAAAAACAGTTTTTAAAGTAAAAAAAAAAAAAAATAACCCCTAAAAACTTGGTAAATAAAAATTTAAGATAAATATAATTTTGTTTATTTATATATGAGTCAAAAACGTTTTAAACTATAATTATGAAAATGATGATAAAACCCTTGAAAATATTAGAATTCTGATTAAAAATCGTTAAAAGCAGTAAGTCTACGTAGAGAACTTCTTTCCTACCATGTAAAACTTAACCTCTCATAATGTGAAACTTATTTTCACTATTATAAATAAGAATAATGGATGGTTATTTTTCAAATGATGAAGAACATATTTCTTCATTTCTTCCATGACCTTTCTGTAATGACCAAACATTTTACGTAAATAAATTACTTATTTACCCCTGTGGTTGAAGATAAAACAAAAATTATCATTTTCTTAAATTGATGGAAACATTATGTGTTAAAAGAAATTGAGTAATATGAATCGCATACTTATGTGTACATGGTAATTTCATATGAAAAGTTATTTTCTCTTTATGCTTGAGAATAAAAGAAAAACAGTTGCCAGTATACTAAGGGAAAAACCCTAACTGTTTTCTCTTCCCCATAGAAAAAGGGGAAAGAGGAAAAGACCCGGGTTGTTGTTGGAACAAACGGGGAAAAAGAAAAGGCACTGAGCAAAAGAGAGGAGTGCTACATCTGGTGAGGACCAGATAGCACAGGCACATTAGTGCTCCCTATTGTTGAGGCTGTGGCCAACAAAGGATTGCTTGGGGGAGAGACACAGTACAGACAACTGGTCTCGTGGCTGGGAGGATATCAAGCATTAAACCATTTTCTACAGGTGGTAGGAGTGCAGACGAAAGTAATAGGAGTCCGAGGTAAGTATTTTCAATTTATAAGACCTGGAATATTAAATATTATTGACAGTACTGATATTTCGTTATAGTTACTGTAACCTTATTTATAGAATGACTCAGACCCTGGTGTTATTAAAAATATTACTGTTACTGTATAACATACTCTGTCTATATATAAAGATATATCATAAAAAAAAAAAAAAAGAGAACTGATATTGAAAATCTACATATTATCTGCACAAAGTATTATGTTCTACATACTGATAGGTATCATAAAAGGAAAAGAACATATAACTAAAGACTGCATACATTCAGTTATGTACATGCACATATATAATAAAGAAAGAGTCGGATAGAAATAAGCATGTATATTATTTAGTCCTTTGTCCTTGGATCAGTGAGACTGAGATTCATGGAAGAGACAGTATCTATAAGATTATGAATAAAAACAGGGTGAACCTAACTGCTATTGTTCAAATACGAAATGAGAATGAAGACAACTAATGCGGTTTTAGATGCGTAGCACAGAAAACTGTAACCAATAACTGAAAGGTAACCAAGGACAGAGAACTCGTATTTACCAGGCGATACCTGTATTGTAGGGTACGAACAAATAACACATATAAGACTGAAAAGAGGTTAGAAAATCAATGTAACAGCTAGCATAGGCTGTACCGCTTATCGCAGGTGAAACCCTCTAAGTTGATAACGGTACAAACCCGCTCAGAAAACATATGGGTAATATGCAATATAAGAACCATAACATAATATGATCATAGTAACCAATACCGAGACCATGCCCGGTTGCAACCAATGTAGGTTTAGATGCGGCGGCATGCACAGGTGGATGCCACCTGGTAGCGTGAAGCTACAGCACAGCGCCAAAGTATAAAGACAATAAATCAACATTTTAGATTAACCACGCAATGGGTATTTCATTAAACGATAACAGGCAACTAATTAAAGTAATCGGTGGAACATATGACCACGCATCATCACTGACGGAGAGGGATAATGACGGTTCGCGAGCGAGCAACATCATACTTAGCCGTAACCGGCTTTTCCCTAAGCTATAGAATTGATACATAGTGAAGACATGCTAAGAACCTGGTTACTCGTGTAAGAAATTAACCATTATAATGAGCACCATTAGACACTATTATATGCATGATTATAATATTATACCATGTAATCATAAGAAGGATGACAGTCGTGAGAGAAAGGGACTGTCCGCAACCACAGAAACCCTTACAACTAAACAAGAAACATAGATACGCCATTATTGCCACACGGTGATGCGTAAGAAAACAACCCATGTTCCATTAATCATTAAAATGCATATATTGTCGAATAATATTTTCAAGAAATCCAATGATGGACCGAAACTGATAAAACTGGGAATAAACCCTTAAATCCATATTACATCAAGCTACAGTCAGAATGTGACCGAGTCTATCATATACAAGTCAATTGGAAGCTAAATAAACATAACAGAAAATGGAGCCGGTCAGGATTTGAGCTCGGCTCATGTAATTAAACTTCAAAACATCTATAACCCTAAGGGCAACTACATATTCGGCACCCTGTAACTGGACATCAAATTCCAGGGTAAACCATGGAGCCAAAAAGGAGAACCCTGTCGTAAGAGATTTAATTCGCCTTCAACAATAGATCTGGCAAATATTCCTGACAGGAAGAACAGTATAGGGTCGACTTCATGAATAGCAACTAATAAAGCATACAGCGGAAAGAGGCTTACCTGGTTAGGTTTGAATGGCAGAAAACCCTGCACCCTCTTCATTCCCACGACCTTCATGGATCTTACATGTATCTGCCAACATCGATTAGAGGATTAATAAAACTATAAATTGTAGTGGAAGAGAAATTGTTATTAAATCAAAATAATAGTTTGCCTTCCTTTCGATGAGCGTTATGGAGGAAGACACCAACGAACTCTCCACTGTCGTCAGATAGTGTGACTGTGGCACACGCATTGACAGAGAAATGAACCTGAAAGGTCTATGACAGGCACCAAAGGGAGGAGCCGCTCTCTGGAGCCAGGGCAATGAACAAATGACCCGAAACTTCAGGCTTGAAACCCTAAATACTATGCTGCCAAAACACCCAAACTCTCCACTGTCCGATCGGTAGATCTCATCGAGGCCGTCCATCACAGTGTCAAGCCTAAGAAGGTTGCAGCAGCACTGTGACATTAAATGCCTCAGCTACCAGATCAAAATATCTGTGTAGCAAGTGGATTCGTGGAGCGAGGGCCAGATGTCACGCACTTACACATTGCAAATTAATTAACCAAAGACGAGCAATGGGTCCGTTAACTATATACATACATGGTTCGGACATGACTTAAATAAATCAACTAACTTATCATTCATGTTACCATGGTAAGGTATGCTACCATGATCATGTATCGGTAGAGTCATGCATGTAATAAATTTTTTTTTTATATATGTAATTTTAAGTTTAGAAGGTTATGACATATGGTATCAGAGCCCAGATACAGCACTGTGGCCTCTGGGCAAGACAATAATGAATGGATCCTGTGGTAAATGAATTAACAGATAGTCATTCCATTATTACTCTTGAATGGTTTTCTTTTACAGGAGTGGGTTCTGAGAGCGAAAGACATGAGGAGGGCAGAGAATACGCCCCGACGACCTGTAATGGGACAGGGCGTGACCGGCGCAGACAATAACCCAGAGTTGTGGGTACAACTTGGAGAAGAAGCTAGAATCACAAATCAAGCCATTCTGGAAATAGTACAAGAGTTGAAGAATGAAATGGCTCGATTACGGGAAGATAATGCTCGATTGACAATGGAGCAAGAAAGGATTTTAAAAAGTTTGTCTGATAGGCAAAACCAGCTACCTGCTAATCTTAGTGCGGAACAACAAAGGATGTCAGAAGAGAAGAATCATCATATACCCCCTGAAGGATCAGAGGAACAGGAAGAACGCTCGGACAATGCATTCGAACAGCAAACCTCGAAAAGACAGAGGATGGAACTACAAGGGGAATTCCGCAAGATTAAGCCACCACATTTTGACGGAGAGCATGAGGAAGCAGCTGAAGCATGGTTAATCAACATGAATAAGTATTTCTAGCTTTATGAATACGATCATAATCTGAGAGCACGACTGGCTATCTTCCAGTTGCAAGGAAAGGCTACCTTATGGTGGGAAGAGGTGAAGATCGTAAAAGGGGTTACCTAACAAAACATAACGTGGGATAATTTCCAGAAATTCTTTAAGGAAAGATATTTAACTGAACGCTTCTATGATGAGAAAGACAGAGAATTCCATGATCTGCGATTGGGACATCAGACTATGGATGAGTTCATTACCCATTTTACCTCCCTACTTTGCTACGTGTCATATATAAGGGAAGAAAAGGCGAAGGTGCAGCGATTTGTTAGCAGTTTACCTCCGTACATGCGAGAAAGAATTGAATTCGATAATCCAAAATTGATGGATGAGGTAATCCGCAAGGCTAGAATCTGTTATCAGCAAGGAAAACAAAAAGGAGAAACTGCTAATAGGAAGTGGAGTGAGAAGAAGAGTTTCAAAACAGCTGGAAACATCAAAGGAAATCGCAGCAATGGAGTTAAAGGGACTGGCAAGGGAATAAACAACAGATTTGCGACGAAAACTACACCTAAGTTCAGATCTGCAAACGAGTCCAAGATCAGCAAACAACAAATCAGGTTGGATACTGAAGGAACAACAAGACCTCCTGTGTAGTGTTGGGGTTGTGGGGGACCTCATTACATTAAAAATTGCCCACAGCAAAAGGGGACTGAACAGCTGTCCCAAATTCATGAAGCCTCAACCGTTGGCGAAGCGGGTCGAAGCGTACCCAGAATCAATGCAGCTTTGGAGGATCGACAGGCGGAGTACCAGCCAACCATGGTCGAGTTCGAAGGTAAAATTTCAAACCTTACCATATCTGTTTTGATTGATCCTGGGGCCACGCTAAGTTATGTGAACCCAAAAGTAGTGGAACGTTGTAATTTACAGTCTGTTAAATTTAAAAATCCGTGGTTAGTGCAATTGGCTACTGGAGCTAAGCGACGGGTAATAGCCAAGATCAACGATTGCTCTTTCACTATAGTAGACCAGCCAATAACAGCTAACCTGAACATACTTCCTCTGGGTTCTTATGAAATTCTAATTGGAATGGACTGGTTGGAAAAACATTGGTCATTAGTTGATTGTAAAACCAAAATTATTTATTACAGAGATCAACAAGGGAACAACAAAGAAATGCAGGGAATTAAGCGACCAGTGCAGATTCGACTAATAACTGCAAATCAATTGGTAAAATGTGTACGGAAAGGCTGTCAAGTATATGCCATTCAAGTGGGTTATGCGAATTCTAAGGATAAGACAGCATCCTTGGATAATATTCCGGTAATACAAGAATTTGCAGATGTGTTTCCAGAGGAGATCCCAGGGCTACCGCCACGAAGAAACATAGAATTTACTATAGAGTTGGTACCAGGGGCTGCACCAGTGTCACGAGCACCCTACAGAATGAGTGTACCTGAGTTAACAGAATTAAAAATGCAGTTGCAAGAATTACTGGAGAAGAACTACATCCATCCGAGTGTGTCTCCATGGGGAGCCCCGCTGTTATTTGTTAAGAAGAAAGACGGCACCCTCCAGATGTGTATTTATTACAGACAATTGAATAAGTTGACTATTAAAAACAAGTATCCTCTTCCCCGGATAGATGAATTGTTCGACCAAGTGAAAGGCGCGACCGTGTTCTCTAAGATCGACTTACGGTCTGGTTACCATTAGATCAGGATTAAAGATGAAGACATTGCGAAAACAACTTTTAGAACCAGGTATGGGCACTATGAATTTGTGGTTTTGCTGTTTGGGCTCACCAATGCCCTGGCAACATTCATGTGTCTAATGAACAGCATTTTCCATCCTTATTTGGATCAGTTCGTGCTGATATTTATTGACGATATCTTGATTTATTCATGCACCATCGAAGAACATCATGAACCTCTTCGAATAGTATTACAGACCCTTTGGGAACATCAACTGTATGCTAAATTTAGTAAGTGTGACTTCTTCAAGGAAGAAATTCAGTATTTGGTTCACGTAATCACAAAGGATGGAATTGCAGTAGATCCGGAAAAGATAAAAGCTATAATGGAATGGCCAGTCCCCAAGGATGTAGCAGATGTCCGATCTTTTATGGGATTGGCAGGGTATTATAGGAGATTCGTGGAAGGTTTCTCTAAGGTGGCATTTCCCATTACCTCACTCCAGAAGAAAGGGAAACTGTTTCATTGGACCCCGAATTGCCAGAAAAGTATTGAGCGATTGAAGCATCTGCTCACCACGGCACCTATTCTAAGTATAGCGGATCCTAATAAGGATTACGTAGTATGTACGGATGCCAATAAAGAAGGATTGGGAGGGGTCTTGATGCAAGAAGGCAGGGTAATAGCTTACGAGTCTCGAAAACTAAAAGAACATGAGCAGAAATATTCTGCTTATGACTTAGAGTTGGCTGCCGTTATACATGCCCTAAAGATGTGGCGGCATTATCTCTTGGGCAGGAAATTTTTGCTGCATACCGACCACCACAACTTGACCAATTATTTCAGCCAGCCTACCTTAAACGCTAGGCAAGCAAGGTGGGTGGACTTTCTAAGTGGTTTTGACTTTGATATAAAACACTTGCAGGGGAAGGAAAATAAGGTAGCAGATGCTTTGAGTCGAAAGGTACAAAATTTGTATGAAATTTCCATTAGTGGGTGGAAAAGTCCCTTCCTAGAGATTATAAAGGAAATTGCAGATCAAGATACTGAATATCAGCAATTAAAATTACAAATACAACAGTCTGCTAGAGAAAACAGCCAACAAGAATATGAATTAGATGACGCTGGAAGAATTTATTTCCAGAAACGGTTGTATGTGCCAAATCAAAGCAGAATCAGAAACCTGATTATGGATGAATTTCATGCTAGTCATTACGCAGGTCATCCGGGTTATCAAAAGATGATAACAGCAATCCGGAAAGAGTATTTCTGGCCAGGAATGAAGAAAAACATTGTCGAATACCTGTCACAATGCCTAGAATGTCAGCAGATTAAAGCAGAACATTAGCACCCAGCAGGATTGTTACAACTACTGCCAGTTCCAGAATGGAAGTGGGAAATCATCTCCATGGATTTCATTACGGGGTTACCCAAGACAAAAAGAAATAATGACTCCATTTTCGTGGTAGTGGACAAGCTAAGTAAGGCTGCACATTTCATACCGGTGAAATCTACATATAGAGCTGCATAGATTGCTCATATTTTTATGCAGAATGTATTCAAGTTACATGGGCTTCCAAAAACCATAATTTCCGATCGTGATGTGAAATTCACATCAGCATTTTGGAAAACATTGTTTGCTGAACTAGGAACTCAACTAAACTTCAGTACAGCATACCATCCACAAACTGATGGGCAAATGGAACGAGTAAACCAGATGGTAGAGGATATGTTAAGGGCTTATGTTATGCAACAACCCAAAAGGTGGGAAGATTACTTGCATCTGGTAGAGTTCGCGTATAATAACGGTTACCATACCTCGACGCAGATGAGCCCATTTGAAGTTATGTACGGACGGAAATGTCATACACCCACCAGTTGGGGAGGACCGGAAGATAAATTGAGCTTAGGCCCTGAGATGCTGAAAGAAATGGAGGATATGGTAAAGAGGGTACGTGTCAACTTGAAAGCTGCCCAAGATAGGCAAAAGAATTTTGCTGATCGGAAGAGGAGATTTAAAGAGTTTCAGGTTGGGGACCATGTGTATATCCGGATTCAGGCCAAAAGAAGTACCTTGCAGTGGAGTGGATGTGTCAAACTGGCACCACGATATTGTGGACCCTTCCAAATTTTGGCAAGGGTCGGACCGGTAGCTTATCAGCTGGCCCTCCCAAGTCACATCCAGGTTCATAACGTGTTTCATGTTTTTGTCCTAAAGAAGTATGTGTATGACCCTAAGCATGTGATCCGATGGCAAGAGATTCAGGTGGGTGATTGTTATGATAAATTCCGCAAGAATTGTACATGAAGGGAAAAAACTAATTCACAAAATTTTGTATTGCAGGTCGAGCCGGAAGGAGAAGTTCTGGTCGAACCGCTGAGCATTCTCGACCGGAGAGAAGTGCAACTGCGGAAACGAGTTATTACCCAAGTTAAGGTTCATTGGCGACATTTTGGGCCTAACGAGGCCACTTGGGAAGATGAGGAATTAATGAGAAGAACCTATCCAGACCTGTTCGGGTCTGTGAGACACCGAGACGGTGTCCAATCTCAGGGGGAGGAGATGTAATGACCAAACATTTTACGTAAATAAATTACTTATTTACCCCTGTGGTTGAAGATAAAATAGAAATTATCATTTTCTTAAATTGATGGAAATATTATTTGTTAAAAGAAATTGAGTAATATGAATTGCATACTTATGTGTACATGGTAATTTCATATGAAAAGTTATTTTCTCTTTATGCTTGAGAATAAAAGAAAAACAGTTGCCAGTATACTAAGGGAAAAACCCTAACTATTTTCTCTTCCCCATAGAAAAAGGGGAAAGAGGAAAAGACCCGAGTTGTTGTTGGAACAAACGGGGAAAAAGAGAAGGCACTGAGCAAAAGAGAGGAGTGCTACGTCTGGTGAGGACCAGATAGCACAGGCACATTAGTTCTCCCTATTGCTGAGGCTATGGCCGGCAAAGGATTTCTTGGGGGAGAGACGCAGTACAGACAACTGCTCTCGTGGCTGGGAGGATATCAAGCATTAAACCATTTTCTACAGGTGGTAGGAGTGCAGACGAAAGTAACAGGAGTCCCAGGTAAGTATTTTCAATTTATAAGACCTGGAAGATTAAATATTATTGACAGTACTGATATTTCGTTATAGTTACTGTAACCTTATTTATAGAATGACTCAGACCCTGGTGTTATTGAAAATATTACTGTTACTGTATAACATACTCTGTCTATATATAAAGATATATGATAAAAAAAAAAGAAAAGAGAACTGATATTGAAAATCTACATATTATCTGCACAAAGTATTCTGTTCTACATACTGATAGGTATCATAAAAGGAAAAGAACAGATAACTAAAGACTGCATACATTCAGTTTTGTACATGCACATATATAATAAAGAAAGAGTCGGATAGAAATAAGAATGTATATTATTTAGTCCTTTATCCTTGGATCAGTGAGACTGAGATTCATGGAAGAGACAGTAGCTATAAGATTATGAATAAAAACAGGGTGAACCTAACTGCTATTGTTCAAATACGAAATGAGAATGCAGATAACTAATGCGGTTTTAGATGCGTAGCACAGAAAACTGTAACCAATAACTGAAAGGTAACCAAGGACAGAGAACTCATATTTACCAGGCGATACCTGTATTGTAGGGTACGAACAAATAACACATATAAGACTGAAAAGAGGTTAGAAAATCAATGTAACAGCTAGCATAGGCTGTACCGCTTATCGCAGGTGAAACCCTCTAAGTTGATAACGGTACAAACCCGCTCAGAAAACATATGGGTAATATGCAATATAAGAACCATAACATAATATGATCATAGTAACCAATACCGAGACCATGCCCGGTTGCAACCAATGTAGGTTTAGAGGTGGCACCATGCACAGGTGGATGCCACCTGGTAGCGTGAAGCTACAACACAGCGCCAAAGTATAAAGACAAGAAATCAACATTTTAGATTAACCACACAGTGGGTATTTCATTAAACGATAACAGGCAACTAATTAAAGTAATCGGTGGAACATATGACCACGCATCATCACTAACGGAGAGGGATAATGACGGTTCGCGGGCAAGCGACATCATACTTAGTCGTAACCGGCTTTTCCCTAAGCTATAGAACTGATACATAGTGAAGACATGCTAAGAACCTGGTTACTCGTGTAAGAAATTAACCATTATAATGAGCACCATTAGACACTATTATATGCATGATTATAATATTATACCATGTAATCATAAGAAGGATGACAGTCGTGACAGAAAGGGACTATCCGCAACCACAGAAACCCTTACAACTAAACAAGCAACATAGATACGCCATTATTGCCACACGGTGATGCGTAAGAAAACAACCCATGTTCCATTAATCACTAAAATGCATATATTGTCGAATAATATGTTCAAGAAATCCAATGATGGACCGAAACTGATAAAACTGGGAATAAACCCTTAAATCCATAATACATCAAGCTACAGTCAGAATGTGACCGAGTCTATCATATACAAGTGAATTGGAAGCTGAATAAACATAAAAGAAAATGGAGCCGCTCAGGATTTGAGCTCGGCTCATGTAATTAAACTTCAAAACATCTATAACCCTAACGGAAACTACATATTCGGCACCCTGTAACTGGACATCAGATTCCAGGGTAAACCATGGAGCAAAAAGGAGACCCCTGTCGTAAGAGATTTAATTCGCCTTCAACAATAGATCTGGCAAATATTCCTGACAGGAAGAACAGTATAGGGTCGACTTCATGAATAGCAACTAATAAAGCGTACAGTGGAAAGAGGCTTACCTGGTTAGGTTTGAATGGCAGAAAACCCTGCACCCTCTTCATTCCTGCGACCTTCATGGATCTTACATGTATCTGCCAGCATCGATTAGAGGATTAATAAAACTATAGATTGCAGTGGAAGAGAAATTGTTATGAAATCAAAATAATAGTTTACCTACCTTTCGATGAGCGTTCTGGAGGAAGACACCAACGAACTCTCCACTGTCGTCAGATAGTGTGACTGTGGCACACGCATTGACAGAGAAATGAACCCGAAAGGTCTATGACAGGCACCAGAGGGAGGAGCCGCTCTCTGGAGCCAGGGCAATGAACAAATGACCCGAAACTTCAGGCTTGAAACCCTAAATACTATGCCGCCAAAACATCCAAACTCTCCACCGTCCGATCGGTAGATCTCATCGAGGCCGTCCATCGCAGTGTCAATCCCGAGAAGGTTGCAATAGCGCTGTGACATTAAATGCCTCAGCTACCAGATCAAAATATTTGTGTAGCAAGTGGATGCGTGGACCGAGGGCCAGATGTCACGCAGTTACACATTGCAAATTGAATAACCAAGGACGAGCAATGGGTTCGTTAACTATATACATACATGGTTCGGACAACACTTAAATAAATCAACTAACTTATCATTCATGTTACCGTGGTAAGGTATGCTACCATGATCATGTATCGGTAGAGTCATGCATGTAATAATTTTTTTTTTTATATATGTAATTTTAAGTTTAGAAGGTTATGACACATTCATCATCAGTTTGATCCTTGAATGCCTTCTTGCACATCTCCTGTATTGCTTTCAGCCCTGCAGCCACAATGATTCCAATAGGATGGGAAACATTGTTGGTAAAATGCTCGCAATAATTTCTCGATTATCTGGAGTTAGACGGCAGGCAGACTAACGACCAGAAAATTTAGAGATAATATCTGGCTGGCCCTCCTTCAAACCCAGGATACGCAGTTGCAAAATATAGATGTACCCACGCTGAGAATCTTGTTATATTTTTCCACAGGCTTTCTTGAACGTCATGATAAGTACTATCCGCATTAATGACGGATCCGGATGGGAGGTTCAAGAAAGCCATGGAAAAATATAGAGGGATTCATTAATATTGCTTTAGATATGAACGTCGTTTGTGGTTAGCCAGGTCCCGAATTTCACAGTATTCAAGCCTCATCATGCTCAAAGATGATGAAATATAGGCTCCGGCTACTGGTTTGTTATTTCTTATCTTAAATATTATTTCACTCTTTGTATTGTTACATATGAAATAGAGAAGTACTCACCCCGAGAATCCTGTTATATTTTTCCACGGCTTTCATGATCAGTACTGTCGGCATTGATGACGGATCTGGATGGGAGGTTCAAGAAAGCCATGGCAAAAGATAGAGGGATTCAATAATATTTCTTCCGTTATGAACCCCGTTTGTAGTTACCCAGGTCCACAATTGCACCGTATTCAAGAATACACTCACCGATGAAATATAGGCTCCATTTACTAGTTATTTCTTATTTTAAAGAATCTTTGACTCTTTGTATTGCTCCTTTGTCATGTTGTGGCATAGATCTATAATAACATGTGCTTGCTTTATTAACCATCTAGGCGGATTGATGAAATATCAGGTGCAAACTTGTGGTCAGTTAAAAATTACTTGTTAACGCATATGCATCATAGGTTTTTTTGTCACTCCGAGGATCTGAGCACCTGCAAGTAGGTTGCTTAGAATAACTATCTCAACTAAGTCATATATTTGTATCATTAAAAGATGAAAGAGAGAGTGCGTAAGAACTTGTGGGTTGAGTTCTTTTTCCCAAATTTCTTGTCTCTGGTATTATCTTATCTTTCTTGTTTTCTTATCTTTCATTTTTCTATGAGAACTCTTATCATAGGTTTTCTTTCGAAGTTTGATTTCATAGTTCCATAATTTGATTTATTGTTGGTTTCATGTTTGAAGCTTTATATCTGAATATCATATGTATATTAATATCATATATGAAGCTGAGCATTTTAAATGGCCACTCATCACTCACCCAATCATTCTTCCCCACCCTTCCCCTCTCTTACTCGGCCCCTCTATCCTGCTCACACTACCCACCACTCAAAACCCAAATGAACCATATTCCATCTTTTAAAGTCAGTAGGTAAACAAATAAGTGCATATTCATACAAGAAGAAAGCTGCATGCAATTTTTAGGAGAAGAATACACACACTCTTAACAAACAGACACCATTAACATGGACACATTTTTTTTAATTTAATTTTTTCGAGTAAAAATGCTACGTGCACAGAGACTTTGTTTCTTCGCATATAGATTTGAGATCATTTACCTCATGGTTTGGTTCTTAGGACGTGAAAACATAAAATTTTGAACAAACACATGTTTTTATTTTTTACATTATTTTTCCATGAGTTAGAGAAATTAGTTATTTATCAAACTATATAACTTTATAAAGTTTATTTTTCACATTCTAAATATAAAATGTTTTAATTTTTTTTTTTACTTATTTTAATACATTTTTCTTTTGACATATGTTAAAATATTAAAATACACCCCTAGTCTATTTTCACAATAATTTTTTGGGGAATTAATCATTCGGAAAAGACTTATGATATGTAGTAGAGGACATTAAAATGTAAAATCCAAAAAAAAATGTTTGATAATCTTATGACCTCTCTAGCTTGCATTGATTGAAATTTTTGTAATTGTAAGGATATAATGCCTTTCATAATTTGAAATAAAAATAAAAAATTACAATTACAAAAGTTTATGTTAAAAATTCCATCATTTATACCATCAAAATTCCATATAAAGTTTACTTTTCACATTCTAAATATAAAATATTTTAAAAATAATTTTCACTTATTTTAATACATTTTTCCTTTTACATATGTTAAAATATTAAAATACACCTCTAGTCTATTTCCACAATAATATGGGGAATTAATCATTGGGAAAAGAATTATAATATTTAGCAAAGGACATTAAAATGTAAAACCCAAAAGCAAAAAATGAAAGTTTGATAATAGTATGACCTCTCTAGCTTGCATTGATTGAAATTTTTGTAATTTCAAGTGTGTAATGCCTTTCATAATTTGAAATAAAAATAAAAAATTACAATTTTACAAAAGTTTAGGTTAAAAATTCCATCATTTATACAATCAAAATTCCATATAAAGTCTACTTTTCATATTTTAAATATAAACTATTTTTAAAATAGTTTTCACTTAATTTAATACATTTTTTTTTTACATATGTTAAAATATTAAAATACACCCCTAGCATATTTCCACTATAATTTTTTGGGAATTAATCATTTGAAAAATAATTATAATATGTAGTAGAGGACATTAAAATGTAAAATCCAAAAACAAAAAATGAATGTTTGATAATAGAATGACCTCTCTAGATTGAAATCTTTGTAACTTTAAGTATATAATGCCTTTCATAATTTGAACTAAAAATAAAAAATTACAATTACAAAAGTTTATGTTAAAAATTGTAACACTCCTAAACATAACTTCGAAGGTAATTTTTTTTTTATTATTATATTACCTCGGGTGCCATAACTATCTTAAACTTATTAACTGTGCACTTTATGCTTGCCTGACATAGTAGTACTGGTCATTAAGTTTTGGCTCGGGTTGCAAATCCGCTCACCGTGATTGTCATCGTTAAACATTTTTCAGATTAACGAAATTAAGGGATTGTGTTATTAAGTTTCCTGAAATTCTTGCCGTCAACTTATGTTGATATTTTGGTTGATGCTGCGCTTTTCTGCCTTAAATGATCCACTGTCCTGGTTGATGGCACGCTTTTCTGCCTTAAATGCTCCACTGCCCTGGTTGACGTGGCGCGGCAAGCATCACCTCGAAGCTGGCGACCTTGGGAGACTACACCATCGTTCAGTTCTGAATAGAGTTCATTTTTCCACCGCCTCTTGCGCTCGGCCTTCAAATTTTCGCTTCCCTAAAAAACAATGCTCTGCGCGAACAGGGGTAACCGGCAAGGATTTTGGGTGGAGACTTGGGCTGCCTTATCTGCATTTCAACCAGGTATGAATAATCCACAGCTAACTCGACTGTGTATTTTATAGGCTTGCCATTTGAGGTTGAAAACATTTGATGCGGTTCATTAATCTTTTCCATTCTCTTTTATAGTTGAGTTCATACTCATTGAATTGTGATCTGTTGAATTTTACACGTTATGACTAATATGGTGGCGAACCTTGGGGTTGCCAACCTGGTGATTCGCTCCATTATCTGGGCTGAACGGTTTATATCGGGTAAGCGTACCGTGTTAAGGGTTTTCTTTGATGCAGTATAATTATGAGGCGTTCGAGGGTTTCATTCGAGACTTGGAATGTGAAGCCCTCCTCTGCAGCCACTGTTTTCCTTTACTTTTCTTTATGGGTTTTCTATTGTAGTTAAATTTCTCCAAAGGGAACCGAGGGCTCCTCGTGGCTTAGACTTAAGACCACGTTGGAGTATTTCCCCTCAGTGCACCTGGACTTATATAAATATAATTTTATTACGATTCTGAGAGTTCAGATAATTGTTTCTATTCAAAACTTATGAGATGGACCTACAGTTTGTAAGGCCATCCTTTGTGGTTCAATTTAATGTTTTATAGTCTTACTGTTCGTTCACTGTACATATTTCCGACTTGCATGTTATTCTTTTTCTGTTCTTACCTTAATAATGTATTGTATGTGCATCTGTTTGCTTGGTATCCACCCGCTCAGGGTGTATTATAGGCAAATTTATGTTTTCCATGAACGTAAAATGATTATCGGAATTTTAATGCCAATATGTTCTTTTGCATGATTCTGTCGATGCAATTATTTCAATAACTGGTTATTCCTCAAAGGCTTAGCAGGTTGCCCACGACCATAGCCTTTCTCGTGTTTGGACTCCTTTATAATTGTTTGTTGCTCACGGTGTTGCTAAGAAATCTAGCATAATCATTATAGTAGGTTCCACTCGGTAGATTGTTTTCATGTGACGTATGAGTTAAACCCCCCCCCTGAACCTATTAATAATTGGGTTCTTCTATCTATGAGCCCCAACTGCTCACGGGTTTATCTTTCCAGGGTTTTGTTGATAATTACGACTCCTCTGTCGAGCTTATGGGTTCAACATTATATGTATTCAACTATGTATTTGCGTTATGGTTCTATTTATATATAATTTACCAAAAGTCTGAGGCAACACCCTGGTCTGTTGGATTAATTACTAAGACGGTTAGAAGTTCATTACTGAAGCCCCTCCGCTATGATTGTACAACAATCCACCCTGGCTTATAGTTGTCCTTACCACTGTTACTATATGCCTTTTCTAGTCGTTTTTACAAGGTGCGACCAACCTTTTTCGGGTCTCTGTCATACTGACTTCTATAATTTTGTCAAACCCTTCTATAGCTCAGAGTTTGTCTTTGCTTCTTCGTCGTGACATGGTTATATTTGTGTCCTATGGGTACTTGAAATCGATTCAGTTATAACGTTTTATTATTTTCAGACAAGGTCGCACTCCAATAGGACTCTATGACCCATAGGTGTCTCTCTGTTCTTATCTGATATGTTTTTTTTATATATATAGTTACATACAGATATACAAGAATTCTTTTATTTCCTACTGCAAAACTAGAAAATAACAATGATGTTTGGCTCTTTCTGCTTATATGTACATGTACGATCTTCTTGTATTTCTTACTGTACTGCCAGAAAAGAAGAATCCTATTATTCTCGTTGTTTTACAACCATATTCATGATTTTATTTTCTGTACAACAATTTCCAGAAATTAATAATCACATAGGACTATCTTTATTTTTCTTTGAATATTTAACATGAACACATCCAGGTTTTAGCCTTTTATCAATAACTGAAAATAATAAATTCCAGGAGAGGACACTTACCTGTTTTTTATCAGAAGCAATTCTCACACTTTGCAAAGATTGTACCCGTTACTTTCTGACTATTATCCGCCCAACCATGAGATACGTCCGGCTCGACAACATCTCCCCCCAAGCTCCCTTGCCAGGTCAATAACCTCTGCAAGTTTACTTCTTACTGAGTGCTTGCGATCTTGTCCTCACTAGACTTCGCATCCTCCTCCATGGTTTGTCACCTTACTGCCCATTTTTTCTTTCCCCCACCTCCTTTTCCTTGAGGTGTTTTCAGTTTGGGAAGGAAGTTAGGGATGTTTTCCAGCGACCGCCTAATTGCCCAACTTCCCTCCTCGGAAGTTGTCAGTCTCCCTTTTCTTTTATTTTTTAAAAAGAAAAACATGAAGACATGTTTCCATGGTCATTAATTAAATAAAAATATTATTTGTTAATTCAAATAATCCTCATTCTTTGGTTTGTATTTAAATACGTTAAAACAATTAAATACAGTAGAATATTTACATTATTCTGGGGTATTACATCTCCCCCTCCTGAGATTGGACATCGTCCCGATGTCATTTCGTTATGAATAATTCCGGGTAAACCTTTCTTACAAGCTCTTCATCTTCCGAAGTGGCCTTTTCAGGCCCAAAGTGCTGCCACTGCACTTTAGTTTGGGTAATAGCTCGCTTCCGTAGATGTACTTCTCTCCGGTCGAGGATGCTCAGTGGCTCGACCAAGACTTCTCCTTCCGGTTCGACCTACATTAGCAATATTCCAATCAGTTTCTTCTAATCATAAACTTTTAGTTAGATCTATCTATATTATTCTTTACCTGTATATCTTGCCATCTGATCACATGTTTAGGATCATAAACGTATTTTGTAATATCGAAACATGGAAGACATTATGGACCTGGATTTGACTTGGCAAAGCGAGTCGGTAAGCTACTGGCCCAATTCTTGCCAAGATCTGGAATGGTCCATAATATCGGGGTGCCAACTTGGCACACCCGCTCCACTACAATGTACTTTTCCTGACTTGGATCCTCACATAAACATGGTCACCGACTTGATATTCTTTGAACCTCCTCTTCCAGTCAGCAAAGCTCTTTTCTCTATCCTGTGCAACTTTTAAATTAGCACGTATCCTTTTAACCATATCTTCCATTTCCTTGAGCATCTCTGGTCCTAATCTTAATTTGTCCTCAGGTCCACCCCAGCTTAAGGGTGTCCGACATTTCCGCCCATACAAAACCTCAAAGGGACTCATCCACAATGAAGTATGTTATCCATTATTGTATGCAAATTCCACCAAATGTAAAGACTCCTCCTGTTACACTGAAATTTGTCACCATGACTATCTACAGTTAATATGGCTCCATCAATAGTCATATTATCCTCCTTGTCAAGCCTCATACCTCTGCTCTTCATGTCAAACTTCAAAAAGAGAGAAAGTCACTTAAAAACATGTTTATGTCTGGGTACGCAGGTTCTCTCTACCTTGCCTGCATGTACGCATCCCAAACACACTGTGTCTGCGTACTTGTACGCTCTGTAAGCCAAAGGATGGGTGCGTACCCTTGTAAAGGTCAAAAGGCTCGAGTTTCATCTTTAAAAAGTTACTTGTGGTCATTTCTAGAGCCTTCTAGAAGAGTGTTTGACGTGTATTGAGCTCCTCCAGATGGTTCATGCATCCCTATGATAGAGGAACTTATCCCATCAAGGGAGGAGCTACCCCATCCAAAAGAGGGAGTATCCCATTGATGTTGGAA
>APFE031250760.1:0-18299 GCA_000404065.3 Pinus taeda
ATCGGGTGTCAAGCCACGGATCAAGTGTCGGTAATACCGAGGAGAAAATGAACCGTCGGATCACTACATATCGTGACCATCGGATTGTAAGTTACAAAATGTAGAACGGTAAAGAAACACACTTTACCTAACTCTATACTAGACCAAGTTGAACTCAACTATTTCCTATGTGTCGGAATATCCTAACACATGCACCGGGACACTTCCAAATTGTTGCCTCATTAAGGCTACCACTTGGCCAAGTTTGACCATAACTTTGACGATCTATAACTTGAGCATACAAACCTAAATTTGAGTGCCATTCACATTGGAATCAGGGCGACAAGCACAATGATATGGTCCTAGTTTAGCGTCCTGAATCATTCCTCCCCAGCGAGGATATTTTATTCCTCCAAAAGCATGAATATAATATGCAACTGTCATGTTATATTGTCTGCACCATAAGTGCCCTGACAAGTCACACTTCCTTCTCCTTCACCGTTGTTCTTCAGATCCATAACTCATGAACCGGCACATGCATCCTTTGGAAACATGTAGTACATATTTACAAATTACATGCTCAATTACATGACCAGCCATGACCCAAGCATCCCCATACTTGTGAAGATTTTATAAGACACACTCTTTGGTCCAGTTTACATCATAATATAATTCAATATCCTAGCTATCAACACAAGTCCAAAAACGTCATCATTTCTTTAATAAGTGATGGAAAACACATGATCACTTTTACATTTATATTGCAACACATTATTTAGAAAATGCGGCCATGAAAAGATACCATATCTAGTAAAACCATATCTTACTCAACAAATTGAACCACCGGGAATGTGGCAGATTTGCTTGTTGAACATCTTCACCAACTGGTTTCTGCATGGGTGATTTCTCCTTACGACACTGCTCTAGATGAAACCTCCAACATGTGGATCTTTGATGTCCACCTCCATTGCAATGATTGCAAAAAGTCTTCCTCCTCTAGACCTGCTTAACCTTCTTCCTTCCCTAATGTGGAGAAGGCCTCTCATGCATCATCCTCTTTCTTGCTCCCATTCTCTTCTAGCACTCAATAACCACATGGTTATGCAAACAACAAAAACAACATAGTTTTCTATGACATGATTTATGTTCACCATTAACATGTTTGTAATAAAAATGAACTTTAGAATACTGAGATTGTTTATACATATCTTTAATGTCTCTGGTGCAATTCCGGTGATGAGAGCTTGCCCTAGATCTTCCTCTGTAATGTGCACTGTCATGGGGGGATTGTAATGTGTTCCAATCATTGTATTTGTCTAATGGCTTCGACAATGTCTTGGAAGCTTCTTCTGATACCTTTGAGCACTCTCTTTTAATGTATCCCAAACTTGAAAATAGAGGTCTTTGTAAAGGAGGCATTTGTCTGAGGTCGTTGAGTCATTCCTTGGCCATTAACACCAAGTCCTCCTCCTTTATACCACGTATTTGTAAGGAGTCTCATGCCGATTCCTAAAATGGGTACCTCCATATTTCTAACAAAAATAATATCATGTGAATATGAAACTGAAAAACGATCAACATTGTTTACCTCAGCTGTCAACTATGAAGAAGGTGATGATGGCTTCGCTAATATTTCACTACGCTTCAACTCTTCCAAGGCCTCCTCCGTGGCTCAGAACTAAAGATGGAATCTTTGCTTCTCCTCTTTTTCCTCTCATAGAATCCTCCTTAGTTTACCATTCTCTACTTGAAGGCTCTGATTGATCTCCTCATCTGAATAATGAGAAGACGATGAGGAAGATGAATGTAGACTCGAGGGGGTAGATGGAGCATCTTCCTTTGTTCTTTCTCTCTCTCGTTCCTCCCTTAACATCTTCTCCTCATAATATGCATTCATTATGTCCACCATGCATGCCATCCTGACGAGGTCCTCGTAGAGATCTATGCTGTTCTCCATTTCCCTTCTTGTTACACATTCAATGATTAACACTCACAATTCACATTAGCGAGAAGATCGCTCTAATACCAAACTTGGTGTTGATCTCTTAAACTACCAGAATTAACAAATACCTTTTACTTCCTGTGATGTTGGCATAATTTCATATGAAAGAGTGTAAAACAACTACATGTGCATTCCTTAAGGAAGATGAAACATAATAACAACCATAAAATCAAGAACACACAACACATTGATAACGAAGTTCACAAAGTGTGGGTTACATATTTGGGTGCATATGTAACATGTGCACTTAAGTGTGAGAATATTTTTAGAATCTTATGGATTCCCTTGCTCATGGTTCCACTATGTCTGTCACTCAAGGTTTTGCGCCCAGGCCTCTGCCTCTCCCAGTTCTACTCATCTCTCCGACGCAGGGCATATTTGGATGTAGTGAGTGAAAGTTCAAATATTGTGAAGCAGGCAGAGCCATCAACATGGGTTGTTGGGCCTGTTGGTAGTAGTGGCAAATAATAGGGAGGTGGGTTGGGTTTGAAACTTGCCTACTCCAACCTTGACGTGGAATCATTTAACAATACGTGGATTGAACTTTTTTATAATGTGGTGGTTATATCACATGGTTCATAGGTTATATAACATGTTGGCATATGGTTTTGGAACTTCTCGAATGTCGGATCCACCCCATTGAGTCAGGCGGGTTCAAATCCCACTCCTTCTGATACATATAACATATATATTGTGCTAAATCATTAGCGGGGTTGGTGGCCCACCAACCAACCCTGTTTTAATATATATATATATATTATATATATATCATATATATATAATATATATATATATATATAGATAATTATATATATAATATATATATATATATATTATATATATATATATATAATCTTGTTGGGGGTTGCAGGGGTGTTAGGATGCAACCCCAATTTAATTATTTTTGTGAATTATATGACTCAAATTTTCCCACCGAAAAATAAGGGTCACTAGAAAAATTAAGTAGGTGATAAATTCACCCGTTTTTGGTGGTCGGATTTTGTTTACCGGGACAATGCCAAATTGTTCCCTCATTAAGACGACCACTTAACCAAGTTTGACCAAAACCTTGACTAGCTATAACTTGAGCATATGAACTCATATTTGAGTTTCATTCACACCATTGAATTGAGTTATTTTAGAGGTCACTTCTTAATTTTGAGCATGTTTGGAGCCACCTCAATCATGCACTTCCATATATGTATATATTTAACTATGCAGTAAGGATTCCCTTAGCTCTCTACCACACAACCCTATCCCTCTTGAGTTTTCAAATAAATACCAGGGGTAATCCCTCTTGAGCTTACCCGTATGCAATAATAACACATAATTGCATGTGTATATCATGTGCACTAGGTGGTCCTTCAAAAATAATATTGTCTCAGTCATGCATACACAACCATAATCCAGGGCCATCCCTCCTTAACGATATATGGACTTAGCCATTCTGTTAAATATGTACATATACATAGATTATGAATAAACTAACCTTCCTAAGCTTAAATGGTCTTGGCCTGCCAATGAAAATGCATATATTTTTACCAAGTAGATCTATCACTCTTGAGTTTTACAATTTAAGATATAAACTTTGATAGAAAAAAATTACAATGAGAAACGATCTAGCCATCTCCCAATACATAGGAAACATAGATAATATTTTAACTCGGGCCATAATAACAAGATCATATAACCATTGCATACAAGCCATTAAACTAGAATTTATGCTCATAATAACACAAGAACTTAATCCATTACAAAGCATTCAAGAAATCAACATTTCTCATCCACACAGGAGTCATCATTCCTCAAAATTAATTAAAGCCATTATTGATCAACATATTAATAAGTATATAACATTTATATAATAAGAACATAAGGAGACACTTATAAATATGAACTCAGTATTTGAGATTGGAACCTAAAATCTCCACCCAACCATATATTGGTATACAAAGTGGACTTTCTTGTAGCTTAGTACCCTCGATCCATATTTTAGAGCTTGAGGAGGGGTGCTAAAAAGATAAAACCAATGTTACTAGCTGAGACAGGGACTTTCAAATGCTACACCACCTTGACCCACAAACTAGGAATTTTGATCAACTGAAAGAGGGAATAGATAGCCTAAACCACCTCCATCCCCAAGCTATTCATTCCACAAGATAAAATAGGGAATCTAGAAGCCTCCTAGCCTCCACCCACCAGTCAAACAAGGGAATGCATAGATTTCTCACCTTTACCCTTAACAAAATGCTGGAATATATAGGCTTCTCACCTACACCCTCAATCAATAAATAATTTCATAGGCCTCTTGCCTCCACCCTAAGAGAACTTACTCATTGTGAGTGCACCCAAGCCTAAGAGTCTACAACACGCTATAATAAAACTAGAGAAGAAGCAAGGAGTACTTCAGAACACTTCTTACTAGGAATCCTAGGAGCATGCCTCCACACCAATTGTCAAGGGAATTCAAAGGTTAAACCACCTCAACCCATTAGCTAATTAAGGAATCCAAAGACTACTACTCCTCACCTAAGATCTGTCTTTGGATCATTCTATCAATCAAAGAAATTTTTCTTTCTCTTCTCTTTGTATCCTTATAGCAATCTAGATCTCCTTCTCCGACACATTGCATTCAACTTCCTTTTCATTTCTCTATGTACCTTTTTCTCCTTCTCATCTTCTTCCTTCTCAGTTCTTCGCTACCTTTTCCCATAAGACTTACCTTCTTACTCTTTTTCTTCCTCTCAAATGTCCATGAGTCCTCTCTTTTTCTGCAATTCCTCCCACTAGTGTAGTTGCAACTATCTATTGGTTTCATGGGTGTAAGTTCCTTGTTTCCCTTCTCTTATCTCTACCAGAGTGGTTCTAGTTTTATTCAGTCATGGGGATGATTTTTGGGTAGCTCCCCCTTCCACTTCCTATTGGTTGACCTCAGGCTATTGTTGAGAATAGCAACAATAAATGCTAAAAATAACAATCAGAATATTCCAATTTTAATTTGTCCTTGAATTAAAATTATGCACTAAATTCGAATTTAGTCTCACTAGCTACTTGAAAAATAATTAATTAATTCGTCTTGAGTTAATTACTTGGAGAAATTAAACCCATAAGTATTTGTGAAGTCATGCAACAGTTATCCCTTAGATTAAGGAGATTATCCCTTAATTAAGGAGATAATGATGAGTTGTATTTGAGTTGTAATTAGTTATCTCAATTAACTGAGTTATGTCTAGCTAAATTAGTTCCAAACAATTTGAGGAACTAATTGTGAGTTCAGTCACTTAATGCATGCATGCATGAAACTAGTGTACTCCAGATAACTGAATATTCTCTCATAAATAACTCATGCATGTCTATTCAGACAAAGACCTAGTTGATATTAAAGGCAAGGACAATGTACTATCAATTGGAGGAATTTTCCTATAGAGGAAACTCATCCATGCAGAAGGAACAAGGTTCCTTGAGGATTGCATAGTTCATACAAGGTGTGAGATCAGTGTAAGAGATCAGTTTTCCACTTGGTTGGAGAAGATCATCCCAGAGGAATAGCGCAAGGAAATAGGAGGCTTGGAAGGTAGAGGAGAAGGTTTGTTAGAAGCCTTGTTTTCCTGTGAGCATCCAGGAGGATTGTAATGAGAGTTGGCTAGCTGTGAGAGCTAAAGCTTTGTGTAATCTTGATGTATTTCCACCTTGTATGATAATATAGATAACGGGGTTTTTAACTGAGGCTTTCCCCAAAGTATTCTTTTGTGTTTCATGTGTATTGATTCTTCTTCTCTGTTATATGTGTTCTATTCGATCTTGCTCAAATCGATTAAGCTTCTGCAAGTTTGATTGTAGAAGTAGATTAAGAATTTTGCTTTAGTACATTTCATAATCAGTTTAATCTACAGTGAGAATTTCCACATGGTATCGGAGCTAGCTGATCTATAGAGAAATTTCGACATGGTATCAGAGCAAAGGTGATCAAAGCGGAGAAGAATATACAAATAAGGGAAAAGTTCGAAGTTTGAAGTTCTTGATTTCGGGTACACAATCGATTTCTTATCACATCTCAAAGTTCACCAATGGCGTTCAATGGCTTGAGACTCAAGTATGCCCTAGATGGCAGCTCGAATTACATAGCATGGAAGGATCGCGTGGAAGTGGTATTAGAGGACAATGGTTTGAAGGACTTCATTGATCAAGAAGTCCCCAAGGTAGCATTAGCTAATGCCCAAGAATTAGTGGAATGGAAGAAATGTGTGGCGACAGCGAGGAGGATTCTTTTGGAGGTAGTTCAAGACCATATTGTCTCAAGTCTCCATGGGAAGGAGACTCCATTTTCAATGTGGAAGACATTGAAGGACCTATATCAGAACAACAACGAACAGAGGAAGTTGGCGCTAAAGGACAAGCTTTGGAAAATCAAGTCTGAAAAGGGTGACATGATTCCTACATATTTGAACAAGCTCACCACATGCAAATATGAGCTTGGAAGTGTAGGAATCACGACAGCCGATGATGATATGGTGAGTCTTGCTCTCCTCGGTCTTCGTAAAAGCTAGCATAGCTACCAGGACTCAGTGAATGGAAGAGAGAAGTTGTCGAATTGGGAGCGACTGTGGTCAAATCTCATGCAGGAGGAGATCAGGAGGAGCACATGAGTTGGTTCTTCATCCAAGGAGGATGAAGAAAATATGGCCTTAGCGAGTAAGGCAATGAAAGGGAAGGAGAAGGATTCTCATCCCAAATCGAGTTCTTCTCATGGAGGGAAGAAGGGTGGCAAATCTGAAGTGAGATGCTTCAATTGTCACAAGATGGGTCATTATGCGACTAATTTCGCATCGAAGAAGTCCAAGAAGGGATCCTCGAAAGGATCTGAAGGTGAGGCATTGGCCTCTTAGTTCGAGATGGATTTCACCCTCATCGCATGCATGGTTTCATCAATGATGGGTTGTGGTTAGTTTCTTGACAGTGGAGCCTCATTCCACATGACTGGCAATAAAAGTTTATTCAATACCTTGGAGTAGAAAGACCTCAAGATACTCATAGAGATGGGTGATGATGAAAGGTATAGTGTTTTAGGAGTGGGCACGGTTGCTTTTCAAAGGGAGCATGGAGCTTCTATCACCTTGATAGTTGTGAAGTATGTGCATGGATTGAAGAAGAACTTGGTATCAATTATGATGTTGGAGGACAAAGGCTACAATGTTGTCTTAAGTAAGGGAAAGGTTTTCTTTACACACATCACCACGAGACAGGTGGAACAGATTGGTTCATGAGTACAGAACCTGTATGCTCTTAAGGTTCAAGATGCATGCAAATCCTTGAGGAGCAATGCCAATGTTAGAGACTTGGTGGTGGAGAGGGAGAGTAAATTACCTCTCAACATACAGTCCCAGAAGAATTATCAAAAAACTATGGAGGTTCCACAATTGGAGATGTTGAGAGGAGACCTAGTGGAGGCATCCACTCATGCAGAGACTTCCAGTAGGGGGAAATTTTGAGCCAAGTCAGTAGAGGGATCACATGCAGCCATACCTCCCAGTGTGAGGTGGGGCGATATGAAGTGATAGTCCCAAGAAGGCTGAAATTGGGAAGGTTTCATTAAGAGGTTAATCTCATGGATCGTACCTTGCTATAGGAGCCCAAAGTACATAGTAGCGGGAGGAATTAGTTGGAATGATGTAGTCAAAGATCAAATTGATAGAGGCTAGAGCAGTCAGATACTCAAGAGCGGATAGAAGGATTGACAACAATGCAAAAAGGCTGAGTCAGAAGAAGCACAGAGTTTTCAGTCGACAGAGGCAATAGGAGTCAAAGACTTTGATAGCAGAGGCAACATTTTGATTCTGGTTAGATGTTTTTTTTGTTTCTAGAGTTACTGGAGCAATAACACTAGAGAGAAGTGTTTCATGCATAAAATTCCAAAGGTTCAATATCGGGATCGAGTTGAATTCCTTTCTTGTTGAGAGGGAGTGTTGAGAATAGCAACAAGAAATGCTAAAAATAACATTCGTAATATTCCAATTTTAATTTTTCCTTGAATTAACATTGTGAAGTAAATTCAAATTTAGTCTCACCAGCTGCTTGAAAAATAATTAATTAATTCATCTTGAGTTAATTAGTTGGAGAAATTCAAGCTAGAAGTCTTTGTGAAGTCATGCAACATTATCTCTTAAATTAAGGATATTATCCCTTAATTAAGGAGATAAGGATGAGTTGTAATTAGTTAGCTCAGTTAACTGAGTTATGTCCAGTTTAATTAGTTCCAAACAGTTTGAGGAACTAATTGTGAGTTTGGTCAGTTAATGCATGCATGCATGCAACTAGTGTACTTCAGATAACTGAAGATTCTCTCATAAATAACGCATACATGTCTATTCAGACAAAGACCCAGTTGAGATTAAAGGCAGGGACAATGTACTATCGATTGGAGGAATTTTCCTATAAAGGAAACTCATCATGTAGAAGGAACAAGGTTCCTTGATGATTGCGTAGTTCATACAGGGTGTGAGATCAGTGTGAGAGATTAGTTTTCCACTTGTTTGGAGAAGATCATCCTAGAGGAACAACGCAAGGAAATATGAGGCTTGGAGGGCAGAGGAGAAGATTTGTGAGAAGCCTTGTTTACCTATGAGCATCCAAGAGGATTGTACTGAGAGCTGGCTAGTTGTGAGACCTAAATTTTTGTGTAATCTTGATGTATTTCCATCTTGTATGATAATACAGATAGAGGGGTTTTTAGCTGAGGCTTTCCCGAGAGTATTCTTTTGTGTTTTATCTGTATTGATTCTTCTTCTCTGTTATATGTGTTCTATTTGATCTTGCTCAAATCGATTAAGCTTCTGCAAGTGTGGTTGTAGAAGTAGATTAAGTATTTTGCTTTAGTACATTGCATAATCAGTTTAATCTACAGTGAGAATTTCTACAGCTATCCCCTATCAACATAGTCCATTGTTCATAAATTTTGTCCTCTCTATCTTGCTGATTCAACCAAGGCAAGCATGGCTTCTCTATTCTTTTTGTTCAACTCAATTAATGGCATAACCAATTCATTCAGTCACACACCTTCCAACCTTCCATGGTTATCATTAAACAATTCAAGCTTCCTTCTAATCCTAAGAAACCTCCTTCCTCAAACTGTGGAATACATTTCCCAATTCTCAAGCCATTTGAATTATAATCATAATATATGCAATATTTAGGATGAGGGGGTTAGGCACAAGCTATCACAAATAAAATATAATTATCACCACCAATATCGATGAGGTTGCAACACTATTGAGGTGTGAAAAATGTTTATTTTTTTAAGATTGTTAGAAAAGTTTGATTGGTTACTTCCTTTTAATGGTTCAAATCATGATATTTTCTCACTACTTTTGTAATTAGTGATGGATATGAGATGTTTTTCTTCTCAACTATTTTTTATTTTTACTATAACACATTGAAAATGGGCATATGCTATATCCTTTCTCATATATTTGTCATAATATATTGAAATGGATCTTGTAAAACATTGATTTGCTTTCATGGTGTTGATTTAACATGCATATATTATTGTATTTTGTTGTCATAATATATTTATGATGGATATAGTGTGATATATTTCTTTACTAATTATTGTGATTCAGTTTACTTGTTACTATGTATTTTATTTCTCTTCATTGTTCTTGTCATAATATATTGGTGATATAAGTGTTGTGATTTATTTCTTTTGGTTCGTATTACTATACATTTTAGTTCTAATACTCTTAATGTTTTTTCATAATATATTAATCCTAATTGTCTTGTGATAATATTTTTTGGGTTCATGGTGTTGATTGAATAAGTACATATTATATTCAGTTTTCTTGCTTTTGATGTGTTTCCAACAAAATGGACAATGTGTAACCTTATATATTTTAAAATTTAGAAAAAGAACATGAAAAATATGCAATCTTATTTACTTTAGCATTGGAGAATTTGCATTAAATTATTTAAATATTATGAAACCTTATTGATAAATGTCAAATGTCAAATATAAGGTAAAGAGAGTTTCCTAATTACTAGTCAAAAAAAGTAAGAATTGTAAGTGTTGTTGCACACATTAAAGTGATGAAGATGTTTGTCCTTTTTTTGTAATGCTCTTGTGCATGATAAGATAGAACAATTTTCTCAATACTCATTATGCTTGCCTGATTACCTAATTATCCATGTGTTTTAGTTTGTTGATTCAAATAGCAAGCACTCACCTACTCATGACCCTTGTTCTAGTTTAGTTTCAATGATTCCATTCTACAATGGTAGTTTCATTTTGGGAATTAGAACTCTATATAAGCAATAAAGGTGGATTCTAAGCCAAATAAACATTGATTACATGCAAATTTTGAAGGTTATGTCCCAAAAACATAACTTACATCACAAGAGCTTTTCATAGATTCTCTAACCCATGAACTTAGGACCTTATCATTATGTATAACAAAACATCCAATGGCAAGCATGTGTTACGATATGAGGCTTTGTTGGTGGGTTATATAACTAAGAAACATGTATAAAGTGAAAAATCCTCTATTGAGCCCTTTAAAACATAGATTTGAACATAACAACCGTCTTGATTTCCTTGAAACATTATATAGGGTAAATTTTCCATCTTTAGGGCTCATACCATGGTTTGGAATCCTATAAATGATTTTAAACTTAAAAATAATAGATAAGTAAAAAAATAACTAGTTAGAACCCTAAAGCATGACCTAGGGCACAATAACCACCCATATTTATTTTAATCCAAAAATATTGTTTCGGTAGTCCTTCCACAATGTAATGTTTAAATCTCTAGGCATTATATATTGATTCAAGGCCAAATAAAAGGAATTTAGGGATAAAATCTAAGGGAGAGGTTTTAAATGTCTAGTCACCCATCATGCATGAAATTGGGACCAATCATATATATATATATAGTTTATGCATTTAAATGAAAAATGATATATATATATATATATATCATGGGTATAATATATATATATTATATAATATATATATATATATATATTATCATTTTCATTTCAAATACATAAACACTAATATAATTTTTAGTTCTAATAATTAATAGTTTTTAAATGTTATATGTTAATTTTAGATGGAAAACTTAAAAAGAATTACACATCTTCTTCTTGTCGCTTTTATCACTTGGACTTTTATTTTTTATTAAAGGTGTAGGTATCACTTAGGACTTTCATTTATTTATTAAATGTGTAGTTTAAATTATGGACAAAAATGATTTCTTTTTCAATATTATCTTTTATTGTTAATTTTAATTGAAAACCAACTTATATTTTTATAAATTCAAGTTTAAGTTTTTTAATTTATAAGATTCAAGTTTTTAGGGTGTTGAATCCATTGATGCATTCACATAGATTATGGGGAAAATACTCTTTTATCTATAAATTAAACTATGTAGTTTATTAAATATAGCTTCTCAATAGAATTTGTAAGTTTATGGACTTTATTTTTTAATCATTTATTTATTAAATGTCACTTGTCAATAGAGTTACACTAAGAGCAATCCTCTTCCCCTAGACTTTTATTTATTTATTAAATATCTCTTTCTGATAGAATTTATTAGTTTATGGACTTTATTTCTTTATCCTTAGTTTTATTGATGGAATAAGATTGATGTAAGATACTTTTTTTTTTTCCAAAGAAAAAAATCGTAACTTTTTATTAAAAATAATGAAAAGTTACATCCACATATGTCTCTGAAATAGACTGAAAGCTGCCACAAGGGCTCTAGTGCAAAAGCACCCATCACAATGTTAGTTAACTAAAGTGCACAAAGAAAATGAAGAAGAGGAATGAGAAAGGAGAGAGGAAGAAAGGGGCAAAAAATTGAAATCTGGCTGAGACTTCAAGTTTTTCTCCCCTTTGTCTTTTCGACCTTACGCCACTCCCCATGAGTGGGCTCGATCGAAGCAAGGACTATCTGTGTATCTGCAATCTCTGCAATCTATGCCCCGGTTTCTTTATCTGAGTCTGAAGTATTAGAGAGGTGCTGCGGTTTGGTGCCTCCCATGCCTGGATCCACTCTTGTCAACTCTGTCTTGTTATTCGGGGAAGATCCTTTCTGATTCTCCATTTCTTGAGGTACCTCAGTCTTTTCTGCTGGGACCTCTTCCTCTTCTGCTTCTGATTCTTCTTTCTCTGTGTCTAGGGGAGAGAATTTCCATCCTTTCTTCTGCTTTCCTTTCTGCTTCTTTTTACTGTTTACTTTCTTTTCTTCTGGGCATGCGCTTTGTAGGTGTCCTGTCTGCCTACAAAGCCTACATCTGAAAGTGGTGTTTTCATAATCTAGTACTTGCAACCAGATTTGTTGTTTATAGATCAGCTTTAAATTATCCGGCAACCCTTTACTTAAATCTACTTCCACACAAACACGTGCGTAAGTGTAGATTCTTTCATCAATTCTATCCAGGTCCGTTTTGATGTATTTCCCCAAGCTGTTCCCAATGCCTTCCAGAACTTGTTCATTCCAAAAGTGCAAAGGAAGATTGTATAGTCGGACCCAAACCGACATTTTGGTTACAGTCATTTTGTTTGGGTCGAAATCTGTAAACCATGGGGTCATAAAAAGCCCTGATGTTCCCCAAAACCATGGCCCTGAACTGATGATTGAGTCTCTGACTTCCTTGGATGTAAATTTCACAATGAAAAACCCCTTTGAACAGAGATGAATATCGCATTCCATGGTCCATTTGGTGAAAATCCAATGGAAAATATCCAAAGGTTTAGGCCAAAAACTGTTGAATCGGCATATTAGAGCTTTTGTTTCATAGGATTTTACGAAATCGTCAATCCCTGAAGAATCTAAGTTTAAGGCTGGGGTTTTCTCTGACTGATCTACTATATATGGCCTGGGTATGTGTCCGCCTTGATCTGAGGGAAGCCCTATGTCTCTGCTGCCCTGAAGAATGTTTTTATAGGATGGGCCTCCTTTGGGATGTTGCTGGGTTGCAGGTTTTTTCCCCTTATCCTGCCCTGAGAAACTTTGTTGTCCCTGAGGCAGTGCCCCTCCTCTTAATCTGAGATTTAGGGTAATGGTTGATCCTGGCCCAATCTCATAGCTTTCCATCGATCTAAGATCCTGGAGAGACCGTCTGCCACTGACCAGATGTTGGATCTGAACTAGGTATCCCATTTCAGACCAAATCTGTTGTTTCAGCTACAGGGAGGTGCTTCCTGCATGAACCCATACTAAACGAGTTTTTCCTTGTGGGGATTTAATCAGAATCTGAAAGTAAGAAATTTTTACCTGCCCTGGCTGAACGCAGACCTTCAGATCTGGCCCTATTTTCGTTTGTTTTTCCTTGAGCTTGTCTGGATCTGTACAAAACCTGCTAGATCTTTGATTGTTGCCTCCATTTTGCTGCCTGGGGTTGCTCTGGACTCGAACAAGGGCTGGATCGAGTAGATCCAAGTCGACCCTATGGAGATTGGGCCCCTGCGTTGAAAGGAAAATCAAAAGCGCATGGTGTAGCCCACCCCTGCCTTTTCTCCGCACGATTTGACAGAAACTGTCCTCTAAATACCTCACGACACCACATCGAGCTCCAATTTGTGCCTCTTTCTTCCGCCAGAGACAGGCCTCTGCGCATATCTTCTTGGCAATTTGGGATTCCATGAAGTCCGGCGCTGCATTCCCGCGTTGATCTGGTCGGACAGTCGGCGTTTTCCTGCAAGAGATCAGTTGTTTCTCTCGGGCCACATGCGGAGGGAACCGTCTATCCGGAATGAGCGTTGTCGCCCCTGCCGCTGGATCGGCTTCGGCCCCTGTATTGGGCAAGAGATCAAAAGCGGAAACTGCAGAAACAAAGTTCGCCGAAAACCTAACCGACGCCATCCGTAATTCTCCTTATCGAGAAAATTGTGTTGTGTGATAAGAACACCTTGAAACATTTAAGATACTTTTTTAATTTGTTAAAAAATTTTCTATTTCTTTTTTTACTTTTGAGGCTAAAATTTGATAGCTTCACATAAATTTATTAATTTATATTTAAAATAGTGTTAAAATACATTTACCATTGAAATCAATTTAATTTATTTTAAATTAAATATATTCCAAATCTTGTTATATTAATAATTAAATTAATTTATTTAAATACAATCTAAAAACATTAAACATTTTCATAAATATAACATAATATTCATAAACATTTAGATTGAAGTAAAATTTAACATATTAAATTGAAGTTAATTTAACTTTGATACAAGTGAAGTTAATTAGCTTGATTACTAATTTGGAGTATAATAATAAGACCCTTCTGGTCATATTTAGAGCATAAAAACTCTATTAATAATTTTCCAATATTTCTATAATTAATTTTTCCATCTCATTTTCATATATATAATACTTATATTATTAAATTCATATATATAATACTTATATTATTAAATTCGGATTTCCTAAAATAGTTAAAATCCTACGAACAACAATAAGTGGACGTGCCAAAATTTGCAATCAAGAGAACGCAATCCATACAGAAAGGCCATGTCGCAGACTCATTAAATGAATGACAGAAACTCCCTCGTGCGTCTTGTTGCCCACGACGTTTGCCATAACATTAATTCATACTAATATTAATATTAATATTCAATGTCTAGGTTAATATGCCTATTAATATTAATATTAAAATTCTTAAAACAACAATTAATTCTCGATGAAAAGAGATCTTGGGGGGTTGCCAGAATCCCTTTTCATGTAAAAATTTCGAACATGGGCCTGTGGGTTATGGGTTACGGAAACGCTTTCGGCTTTAACCATAATACAACACACAGAAATACCTCCGACTCTATAAACATCGGCGATCGCATGCACTTTCCAACCGTCTCCGATCCGATTACATTCGCCACAGTTCCGATCGGCATTTCATCAGAATGTCCGATCCTTTGGGCTCTTCACAATGTCCGATCCGATCGCTATTCAATTTAAAACGCCATCGGTTCCTGGTAGTGGTCGATGACCGATCAAACTCGCAACATAAGCTTACACAACATACACTAGAACATGCTTCTATTTCTTATACAGAACAGTTAAATACTAACGCCCTCCAGCCTTAGAAACGAGCTCACGCTATCACCAACAGATATATATCACACCCAGTTTTCCGGATCGTTTGGACAATGAAAGGAGGGAATGGCATGTATATAGTACACGATATAGCATATCCTTTATAACTATTAGATGATTAATTGGGTCCAGTTTTTCCTCACCAACAGATATATATCACACCATATCACATTACATTTATATATCACACCCTATCGATCAGATCTTCTCCTTATTTTTCTCCAAAGAAAACTCTCCAAAATGAGTGCATGACGGTTAACAATAAGAAGTCTATCGAAACATATCCGCTTTAAATCCACTTTAATTCTGTTTTAAAACAGATTTCCCTTATTTTCTCCTTCGATTCAGCTTCTCTGATATGAGCCATGAGGCACCTCCAACTCACTCACACTAATATTCAATTATATATCGCCATTGCTCGCATTTATAATTGGTGGCAGAATTGTATGTCGCAACATCATCAATTTCATTCTTAGCTTATTAGCATAATCGTTAACATGGTGGCCTCCAAGTTCGATTTCATCTTCTTGATCATCCTCTCACTGCAACTCTCTGCACTATTGTTGTGTAATGGAATGTCTATGACCCTTCACAGGAGAAGGTCTTTGAGAGGAGGGATGAGAGTGAAAGAGCCTCTCTACTATAACGTCAACGGCTACGCGTATTACATGGAATTATCTGTGGGCACTCCTCCGCAGGATTTACTGCTGCTCATGGACACTGGCAGTAATGTGGTGTGGGCAGCTTGCACCCCGACTTATACATGTAGAGAATGCTCTGGATCCATCACCGTTTTTCTTCCCAACAAGTCATCGTCTGCTCTTCCTGTACAGTGTGCAGATCCAAAGTGCAGAGATGTGTGTGAAGAAGGGGGCTGGCTGCCTTGCGCAGACAAGTGCTCTGGCAAGTGTCCAGACTATTTTCTCACTTATGGCTCGGGAAGTGCGAGCGGGCATCTACTCACTGACACCTTGAGTTTGCCCTCAGGAAGTGGACAAATAACTAACTTTACATTCGGATGCTCAGTGTTTTCCCTGGGGCTTGCTGGTATTGCAGGATTTGGCAAAGGAAATTTCTCTTTGCCTTCTCAGCTTAGTGCTAGCATTGGCGATAAATTCGCGTATTGCCTCAACGATCAAAACACGGGCAGCATGGTAGTGCTGGGTGACAAGGCAGTTCGCACTAATATGACTTTGAAATACACTCCCTTTCTAACTAACTCCTAAACATCTTTTCAAGCATACAAGGAATTCTATTACCTTGGTCTGAAAGGAGTGAGTATTGGTGGAAAATCTTTAACGCTTCCCTCGAATGTATCCACAATTGACATTAAGGGCAACGGTGGAACTATCATAGATTCGGGCACTACTTACACTCAACTTCCCCAAGAAGTCTCTGACCAGATTGCAGCTGAATTTGCTTCGCAGATTGCATATCCTAGTGTTAAAGGTATAGTTGAAGGTTATGGACCGCCGTGTTACAATGTATCTGGTGTGGCCAATGCCAATATTAAATTCCCTGAGTTTGCATTCCATTTTGGTGGTAGCTCAGACATGGTACTCCCTCAGGGAAATGTTTTCCTGCAGGTGAAGTCAGACATTTACTGCTCCACATTTCAGGGATACAATGATGATGTTCCTGATGGACCTGCTGTTACTCTAGGAAGCTATCAGCAGAGGAATTTGTATATATTATATGACAGGGAGATGAATCGTTTGGGCTTCACTCAACATGCGTGCTAGAAATTCTTCTGATCCGTTAATGGCCTGCTGTTACGCTGCTATGATCCTATTCATATATAGTTTATCTATTTTCTCTTGATCTTTATATAGTCAAGCTGTTTCCTCTTCATTCATATATATCTATTCTATGTATTTCCTCTGTATTTCCTCTTGATCCATCAATATATAGAGTCTAGGTATTTCCTCTTGATGCAGGTTTTTTTCATGGTTTATCTATATATATATTGTCTAGCTATTTCCTCTTGACCGATGCTTCTTTCATGGTTTATCCAACATTTTGAATAATAATGTCAATAAACTTCTCAAATTTCAGTGGTTTTACATATAGTGAAGTGATTTCAGTGGTTTTACATATAGTGAAGTGATTTCAGTGGTTTTACATATAGTGAAGTGATTTATGAAGATCTAGTCTTCTTGTTTATTTTTATAATATAATTTGTAAAATTTTAGTGGAAAGAGAAATAGAGACAAAGGATATTTTTACTGCAAAAAACAGAATTTCCTCAAAGGAATACAAAATGTATATAAATTATAAATTATGAGTATGTTTTAGGTACTATATCACACATGATATTTTGATTTTCCAACAATACTATGGTAGACATTTATGAAAATGTTCTCTAATTTAAACTTTATTAAATATTAATTCATTTAAATTAATAATAATAATAATAGTAATTAACAAGAAGTTCACTAGGAGTTGGATTTTTATTCTTCTGGATGTTGTGCAAGACTCTAAGTGGTTCCTCCTTAGAAAGACCAACTATTAGAATCACATCTATGGGAATTAGTGTGTGTGCCTTGAATATATTCTAGAACTATAGGGTCCTAATTTCCTTGAAGCATGTGGCCTTTGTCCCATCTACTCTCTCAGTGACCCAAATGGTGTTGATGGTCTTCCTCTTTTTTCAAATTGGTGGAAACAAATTGTACTTTCATCCACTACTTACAACAATAAAGCTTGAATTTTCAATATCCATATATTTCTTTGTAAAGGTGAATGTTCCTCTTGGCTTTCTCTGAGTATTGTAATAAATTCTTTTGTTGATATGATATATGGCCCAACCCTTCCTCATTGAGCCAATGTTCAAGCTTAGACTCTAGTTTTCAAAAGGCATTTCCTTTCTCTCTTCTTCCTTTCTTTGTTCAAAGAGATCAAAACATCCTTTTGAAATTTGCAAGGAATTGGAGGGGGTGCAATTCATGTGTGAATGCATCCTTATGTCATTAGCTCCCCTTGGTCACTTCCCAAATCAAGAGGGGCCCTTCTAATGTTGAGTTTAATTTGAATGCATTGAGGGGCTATCCAATGAAGGGGCTAGTTCTAGCACTATGGGACTATGGTTTGAATCCCTTATGGATAAAACCCACTATCAAGAAAGGTTTAGAGATAAGAAATATTTCAAGTCTTCCCCCTACCTCCCTTATATCCATATTTCTCAACCCTCTATTATATATATTTTCCATTTGTATTTTAAATACAAAGGTTCAG
>APFE031250762.1:0-12580 GCA_000404065.3 Pinus taeda
GCATACCTGTAGTGATCTCCCGCAAGGTCCTCAAGGCTCCATGATACATATGTCCCATCTTGCGGTGCCAAATCTCACACTGCTCAGAACTGCTAGCTTTTCTCTTGGTACTACTACTCAATGCCAAAAGGGGCTGGAATGCAAACTTGTACACCTTTGCATGGCGTACACCTATCGCTCTAGATGACTGAGCTAGAGCGCCCCTGGGATACATCAACACCTGTCCTCCCCTGAACAGTACCTCATATCCTTTGTCCTCTAAAGCCGAGACAGATATGAGGTTCTTCCTCATCCCTGGCACATAAAGAACATCTGTCACTTTCAAGGGAGGTTTGGACTCCCTCTGAAATGTCATTGTCCCCACCCCGACTGCTCTAACAACTCTGTCATCACCGAGTACTACCTCTACATCAGTGCCACTCTCTGAAAGCTCTGAGAAGTACTCACGGACTCCTGTCATATGACGTGAAGCCCCACTATCTACATACCGGATACCTGTAGATGCTCCGCTAATCGAGGGAAAAACATGCTCCCTCTGAACTTGTATGGCAGGTGATCCTGCACTAGAGGACTCACACATAGTGAACGCAAACTCCCAGTCAAAATGGCCTGCAAAGTGGTCAATCTCTGCTGAAGCTGCCAAACTCTGGTCCTTCCTCTTCTTCTTCTTCTTCTCCGAACACACAACTTCATAGTGTCCCATCTTTTGACAATTCTAACATTTCACCTTAGAATAGTCCTTCTGTGTGTTTACCTGTTTACCTTTACCTTTGCCTTTTCCCCCACCACTTCTTGTGGAAGCCTGCTTCTTTCTTTTGCCTTTCTTGCCTCCTGCCACCAGTGCTACATCTTCATCCCGCTCAACTGGTTTGGCTGCCCCAAGCTGACCTTTCCTGATCTGTGTCTGAATGCAATCATCTCAAAACCTCTCCCATGTGGGAAGGGTCTCACGTGCAAAAACCCCATCAGCAAAGTTCATCCATGAACAGGGGAGGCCATTTACCGCAATCCGCACCAACTCAGTGGGTGGAATGGCCACTCCAATCGCTGCCAACTCATCTCTCACATTAGTAATCTTAGTGAGATATCCAGGTGCACTATCATTACCCATCTTAATGTTTTTCAGTTTCTCCTTCAGAACCATTTTCCAGTTCTCATTGGTACTCTGGTAAAGATTGGACAATGTTGTCCACATCTCATGGGAATTGCTTTTTCCTCTCACATGAGGAATGCAATGGTCTTTGATTCCATCTAGAATCAGCCTCTTACCCTTGTTGTTCTTTTTATTATAAGAAGACAACTGAGTAGCATCAGTAGGCACAACAACAGGGGTCTGTGTGGTATGCACCATGATATCCCAGACTTCTGCCTCCTCAAAGATACTCTGCATTTTCTCCTTTCAAACGTTGTAATTTGTATGCCCATCCAACCTATCCTCCACCCTCAATCCCAATGACATCCTACTGTCCTAAAACTGAAAAATAGCACTACTGTACTAAAGATAAAACCTGTTGTTTATGAAAAATCAGCTTGCTGGAATTTTCTGAGTGAAAAATCAGGAGCTGTAATTTTTCTCTTTTGTTGTTCCAAACTGCCCTTCAGCACTCAAGCTCCGATACCATGTAAAAAAATTTGTTTTCCCACCCCGGTTTTCAGTTTCTCCTTATTTCTCCCATGTAGTTAAATTCCCTTTCCCATAAACATAAATTCAACAAGCTAGAAAAAATAAATTTGCTGAAAACACAAATTCTGAAAAATTTACAGAATGCTGGAAATTGCAGAAATAAAAATCAGCAGTAATAAACAGCCATTAAAACACATTAAAACACTGATATTTTTTGTCAACGTGACCCTGGAAAAACCCCCTACAACTCTTGGGGAAAACCAGTTTGAGAGCTCTTCTTTATTTCTGGAAAATGTCTTTTTACAGTGAGAAATTTAAGCAAAAATCAGCAAAAATTAGCAAACAAATTTCCAACTTATCTCAATTTCTGAGCGTCACAGCGTACTGGAAATTTCCAAACAGCAACACAATGTTGCAAGGAAACTGTACAGACGGCCGTACAGATGGTACGGATGGTTGTACGAACGGTATGGACAGACTGTACGTACGGTACGGACAGGCTGTATGGACCTTGATTTTTGTGCAGAAAATAAGCTGCCTCGATTTCTGTGCAAAAACAAATCTGCCTTTTACTATTTGTTCAGCAAAAATCTGTCTTTTATTGCTGGTTCTTTTAGCTGTATGCTTGTTCTTTCTGTTGTTCTAATTTGCTGAAGAGCTGCCTATTATGTGTGCCAAACTGCTGCCTCTTTCTCCTTCCTGTCCAGAAATCTTCCTTGCTCTCTTGCTCTCCTTCTCCCAATCTGCTCATGAAAGAATGAATGATCTTTTCCTCCTTTCCCTCCTTTAACCCAACCCTAAATGATTTTTGGGTGATCCCTAAATCCAATGGCTGAAATAGATTTAGATCAATGGCTGAGATTAAATTCACATTTAAATCTCACTTTCTATTTTTTAATTCACCCACTTTAATAAAGACCCACTTAGTCATTTATTTCCAAAGTCACTTTTCCTTTCTAATTTTTCATTGACTTTATAAAAGTCACTTTAAAATTAGACTTAGTAACTTTATCACTTAAAGTCACTTTTAAATTATATTTTAAATTTATAAAAATTATAAAGTCACTTTAGGAGAAAAATTAAAATATTTTGGACACTTTTCCCTAGGCCAAAGATCAAAGCCTATGGGAACCACCTGTCCTCCGGTACCAAATTTCAACAACTTCTTGAAGTATGCTCTCCTCTTGCACCTGGTGTGATCTGGCGGATCAGAAAAGAGAGTTATTGATTCAATAATTTCTTAAGTATGCTCTCTTCTTGCACCTAGTGTGACTTGGAAGATTAGAAAGAGAATTATTAGCCAACTTAAAAATAAAAATGACATGCATAGAGCAAGATATTCTAGGGGAAGGTTTATAGCTAGAGCCAAGAGTTCAATTTTCACAACTCTAGCTTCTTGAAGGCATAGACAAGATTCAACACCATCTACTCCTAGCCTTAAGATTCCTGGAATTCAAGGAGCAGCAGCTGAATTAGAGAATTCTCCTACAATATCTACCAAATCTCATCTAGGAGAAGACCCTTTCTTTACTTCTGCAAGAGAGCATATTATAATCAAAGAAGTAGAATCACCTGAAGAAGAAAAGGAAGAAACTCCCTCTCATCCACCCTTGATAAAAGAACCAGAGGACTCTGAGGACTCTGAAGAAACTATCATGACAGAGGAAGTAGTAGATGGATTCAGAGGTAGAGGTAGAGCTAGAGGAGAAGGGAATAATGGAGGCAACAATGGTGGAGGTAGAGGTAATAATGGAAGAAAAAGGGAAGGAGATAACTCGTTTGGATTCCCTATAGTTGATGAGGAAACTCATACAACGATGAAAAACATCTCACCATCTGTCCTCCCAAACTTTTATGGATTGCGAAGTGAGGATCCTGAAACATTTTTGTTTGAGTTTGAAGTAGTGTGCCGAACCTATGACTATATGGAAGACTCTCAAAAACTCAAACTGTTTCCTTCAACATTAAAGGGAGCCTCTTTTAAATGGTTCATGGGATTAGTCACCCAATCTATTAGGACTTGGAATGATATGAAACAAACATTTTTGGATAGATACCTGAATTATTGCATGCCCACTAATCACAAGGATGAGGTATTCAAAATGATGCAAAAAGAAGATGAAAACTTAGAGGATTTACTTGGAAGATTTCAATACAACTTAAAGAGAGCAAAGATGAGAAACTTAGATGAGGAAACTTTGAAAGCCCTTTTATTGAAAGCCTTTAGAGATGAATGGATAGATATTTTAAACATGATGGAGAAGAGAGACATTTCTCAACTTCCACTTCGTGACATAGCAGAACTATGTGTCCATCTCTCAAGGGGAAAATCTAAAATGGGAAAAGGGCCTAGTGATCCTTCTCTTATTTGGGCAAACAAATCTACAACTAGATCAGTAAGTAAAGCAGAGATTGACAATATGCTTGATGAATTCAAAACTTATATCTTAGGGAGCCTTAGTGAACAACTAGACACCCTTAAAATTTAAAACAAGCAAAAAGCAGAAACTGATGCTTTAGCCATCTTTTGTCCGAAATGTAGGAAGAAACATGCTCTAAGGGAATGCCCCTTAGATGCAAAAGTTGTAGAAACATGTATGATTTGCTCAGAGAATCATGAGACCAAGGATTGTCCTTCAATTCCTAGGCTCAAAGCCGTCTTTCAAGAAGATCCAAATTCAGTAGAGTCTCTCTGTTTTGTTGCAAGAAGACCTTGGCAGGGGCAACAAAATCAAGGGTTTAACAACCCTATGAATTTTCAACCCCCGCCAAATTGGAAACTGAATTTTCAACCCCCGCCAAATCGGAATCTTTGGCAACAACCTTGGCCCCAACCTCAAAATCCATATCAATCATGGGCACAAGGGATGCAAAATCCTTATGGGAGATTTGCTCAATTTTATAAATATCCTCCATCTTTTCAAAATCAACAAACTCCCCAGCTTCTAAATCAAAGTTCACAACTTGCATTGCCATTTCCACAACAACAACCTTCTCAACAAAATCCAAATCCTCAACTCATGCTTCCATTTCAACAAAAGACAAATCAACTACCCTCTCAGCCATTGCCAAATCCTAACAATAAAAATCCTCAAAATACTTTTACATGATAGAAGGACAACAATTTCCTACCTATATGATTGTTCCTCTCAATGATGTACAACTCAGGTCTGGTAGAGTTTTAGAAAAACCTTCTATAGGTTTCCAAGAGCAAGATACCTCTAAGGAGGACTCTCTTAAAGTCAATAAAGGTTCTGAGGAAGCATCTCTTCAAAACTCAAATACTCAAAAAGAGAAAGAAAAGTCAACCCCCACAACTCCTATAGTTGAGCAACCTGCATCTTCATCCACACCTCCTTTTCCTGAAAGATTACAAATTGATAAAGGGGTGGAAAAACAAATCTTGCTGCCTAACTATGATTTTCTAGATGAATTAAAGAATGTTTGTATCAAGATCCCCTTGCTACAAGCCATTAGAGAAATTCCTATTCTAGCAAAAACAATAAAGGAGTTGAGTCCCAAAAGACCAGGAAGGAAACCAAGAGATACAAGAAGAATCCACCTAGTAGGAAAAATTGCAGATATCATGATGGGAAAAATTACCATGCAGAAGTATGTAGATCCAGGTAGTCCAATTGTCAAGACACATATAAATGGGGTAGAAATTCCAAACACTTTGATTGACTTAGGGGTTGCTATCAACATTATGAGTAGACAGACTATGGAACAACTTAAACTTCATAATCTCCTCTTTACACCTACTTTACTGCAACTTGTAGATAGATCAATAATCAAACCTGACGGTGTATTAGAAGACATTGCAGTCTCCTTAGATTCTTGGGAATATCCAATAGATTTCATGATTTTGACTCCCAATTGTAATCTAGGAGGGCACCCACTTATCTTAGGAAGACCTCGACTAGCCACAATTGATAGCTTGCATTAGTTGTAGTTCTGGGGATATGCACATTTCTGATGGTAATTCGACAAAGAAATTCAATTTGTATCCTCCAGCAAAAGCAATTACAGAAGTAGGAGACAATGAATGGGTCGATGATGAGGACACTATACAACCTGTCTTTACCATTTCTGAAATCAGTGAGGATAATCAAATTCTGAACACATTAGAAAATTTTGAGACATCTTCAAAATATGACCCTACACAATTTCAGTTGGATTCTTACATTGAATATTTATCTTCAAGACAAATGTCTATTTACTATATGGAAGAATTCGGTAGTTCTACCATTTATATTTTTCCAGGAAAAACATTGAATATCAATAAAAATTTGGAAAAGTCACAACAGGAAGAATTAACCAAAATCTTGCAAAAACATTCTACTGCATTTGCATGGGAGTCTACTGATATGAAAGGTATTGATCCTAAGACTTGCATCCATAATATCTATGTTGAGGAAAACAGTAGACTAATCAGACAACCTCAGAGAAGGATGAATCCAAATCTTAGGGAGATAGTGAAAGAAGAGCTCCAAAAACTACTCAATGTAAACTTCATTTATCCAATTTCAGATAGCCGATGGGTTTCTCCTTTGGTTATAGTACCTAAAAAGAATGGTAAATGGAGGGTATGCATTGATTACAGGGAATTGAATAAAGCAATTTTGAAGGATCACTTTCCGTTGCCTTTTATTGATAAAGTATTAGATACATTAGCAGGAAAAAAATACCTTTCATTTCTGGATGGTTTTAGTGGTTATAATCAAATTCAGGTAGCACCTGAGGATCAAGATAAGACCAAATTTATCTGTCCATGGGGAACTTTTGCCTATCGAGTGCTTCCTTTTGGATTATGTAATGCACTCGCAACATTCCAAAGAGTAGTACTAAGAAAATTTTCCAATCTAATCCATGATTGTGTAGAGGTTTATATGGATGATTTTACAGTTTATGGTGACTCATTTAAAGAAGCATTAGAAAATTTGGAAAAAAGTACTTGTAAGATGTAAAGAAACAAATCTTTCATTAAACCATGAAAAATGCTTTATGATGTTCATTGAAGGTATTGTTTTAGGACATCATATTTCAGGAGATGGGATTAAAGTTGATAAATCAAAAGTTGAAGTCATCTCCAAGTTGCCTATTCCAAATTGTCAAAAAAATGTTAGAATTTTTCTAGGATTTACTTGATACTATAGAAGATTTATAGAAAACTTCACTAAAATAGCATCTCCACTCTTCAAACTGCTTATAAAAGACTGAAAATTCAAAGGGGATCCTGATTGTCAATCAGCATTTGAAACTTTGAAAACAAGTATATCTGAAGCGCCTATCTTGAGAGGACCAAATTGGAAGCTCCCTTTCCATATTTCTATAGATGCTTCAGATACAGCTCTAGGAGTTGTGTTGGGTCAAAAAGATTTAGTCCCTTATGCCATTTACTATACTAGTAAAAATTTGACTCCGACAGAGTTGAACTATATTGTGACTGAAAAAGAGTTTTTAGCCGTTGTTCATGCAATCAATAATTTCAGACATTATATAACTGGCTATGAAACTTTTATTCATACTGATCATTCTACGATTAGATATCTAATGAAAAAACCTGTTACTAATGGCAGAATTACAATATGGCTCCCACTTTTATAGGAATTCAATATTATTGTGTTGGATAGACCAGGGAAACAAAATACAGTAGCTGATTTATTGTCTAGGATTCAGAATATTAAAGAAGATTCTCCTGTAGAGGATAAGTTTCTTGATGAATATTTATTTGCAGTAACTACTAAGACCCCTTGGTATGCAGATATTACTAACTATTTGGTTACAGGGAAACTACCTCCACATCTATTTCCTAGTGAAAGAAGAAAGATTGTTCAGGAGAGTTCAAAATATTCATGGATTTCTAACGAATTGTTTAAAACAGGGATAGATTTTGTGATCGGAAGATGTGTTAGGGAAGATGAAATGCCTGATATCCTCAAGGCATGTCCTGATGAATCATGTGGCAGACAATTTGCTGACAAAAGGACAGCCTATAAAATCCTCTCTTTAGGATATTATAGGCCTTCCCTCTTTAAAGATGCAAAACAATATGTCAAAAGGTGCGACAGCTGCCAAACAGTAGGGAAACCTACCCTTTCAAATGAAATGCCATTGCAACCATGGCTACTCATCAAACCCTTTGAAAAATGGGCTTTAGATTTCATTGGACCTATTAATCCGCGATCTAAGCAAAATAAGTATATACTGGTATGTACTAATTATGTCACTAAATGGGTAGAAGCCAAAGCATTATTTTCTGCTAACGAAAATTCAGTTGTTAATTTTCTTTATGAGGATATTTTTACTCGCTTTGGTGTTCCAAGAGAAATTGTGACAGATCAGGGAAGTCAATTCACATCCAACCTGGTGGAGAAGTTGATGGAAGAATACAAAATCAAGCACAGAAGATCTACTCCTTACCATTCGCAAGCAAATGGTCAAGTGGAGTCTACAAACAAAGTTCTTGAAAGTATCATCACCAAAACTGTTCACCTACACAGAAGAGATTGGGCAGAAAGGCTTCCTGAAGCTTTGTGGGCCTACAGAGCTGCATGGAGAAATACAACATGACATTCTCCCTATGAACTTGTTTATGGGAAAGAAGTCCTGCTCCCCATTGAGTTCCAAGTCAAAACCTTCAAGATGGCAATTCAGTTGGGGATGGATCTATCGGAAGCCCAAAAGCATAGAATGGAGCAGTTGAATGAGCTAGATGAGATCAGACAAGAAGCAATCCTAAGAACTGATCTAGTTCAATATCAAAGAGCTAAGTGGCATGATAAATACATCAAAGAGAAAAAGTTTCAAGAAGGAGACTGGGCATTGCTATTTGATTCCAAGTTTAAAGACTTCAAAGAGAAATTTCAGACTCATTGGCTTGGGCCATATGAGATTGACAAAATTTTTAGCAATGGAGCGGTAAATCAAAACCATTGATGAATTTCAGACTCCTCTTATTGTGAATGGTCACCGATTAAAGATCTATCATAAGGCACTCTCAAAAGAGGAATTTGTCAAAAATTTTCAAGATAATTCTGCAATAAGGCTGATGAAAGAGAATCCTTCTTCCCGACCAGCCTAGCCTTTGTTCTTTTTTGTTCTTCAATATTATTATATATATATATATATATATATTAATATTATATATATATAAAGCCTAAAAACCAATCACTGATTGGCAGTCTTATATAGAAAATACAGGGCGAAAATCAGGAACTCCTGACAACCTATATTTTCCAAAAAAAAATCTCTCTTTCTCTCTCTCATTTTCATTCCACTCCATCGCATTTTCATTCCACTCCACTTCATTTCATTCTACTCCATTTTCATTCATTTCATTTCATTCCACTAATAAAAGTTTTATGACCATTTTCACTCATTCAGTCATCATTTATCCATCTCATTCAGTTATAAGATCGTCGAGTCAGTTTTCGCAGCTAGAGTCAGTTTCCGCAGCTGCAAACTGATTCTGCAGCCAGTTGTGTTTTCACAACTAACACCCTCTCATTCAGCATTGGCAGTTAGATAATAAGCAAAAATAATAAAAATCAAATGTAGGTATGACCGAGGACATGTTATGAAGACATGGAGCACCTAAAGGCATCGACAAAAGGCAACTGATCAAAGGTTATGGACAACAAGTGGCAAACATTACAAGGTATGAGTAAAAATTTATTTCAAATGGAATTGAAAACACATTTTTGCATAGTTATTAAATCACAAGCTCCACTATATGCAATGCTTAGCGTGATAGCCTCCATAACCATTTCATTCCACGACATTCCTCCATGAACCATACATTTATTTTTCCAACGGCCTCATGATTAATTCTTGGATTTAACTCAAGTTTGGATACATTTCCACACTCCACCTGTAATTATGGGACATGGCTGATTTGATTATGGCTCTCCTCCACTGCATAGATTCCGGAGCCATTTCATTCATGTGTTTATGTCTACTCCACAGCCGTCCATTTTAAAAATTCTGTCGTCACTCCCCTACTTTTTTATTGAAGCCATGGCTACATTACCACCTCATTTACATAAGTTTCCGCTCTATTTCGGGAATTCACTTCGACTGCTTGTCCTCTGTCTTGCTGCATGTCCTCTGTTTTGCTGCCTGTCCTCTGTCTTGCTGCATGTCCTCTGTTTTGCTGCCTGTCCTCTGTTGTTCACTTACAGTCACTGATTTTCTCCATAAACCCTGTTCACTTCCATTAATCCAGCCATTTCACCTCCACTAAACCCTTCTCACGTAGACAAATTGTTAGAACAGAAGGACAGAATGGGTCTATTGTTGAGGGCAAAACTAGAAGGGCCCAAGTTTATGGAGGGATACCCGCAAGTAAAGAACATATTGAAAAAGGCACGATGGATTCGATTTATTCACAATTTTAGAGGCTATAATAAGGATATTACAAAAGCCTTTGTGAGGTCTTTTAACAGCCTGGAGGTGGAAATTGGGGACCTCAAGTTTACAGTGACCGAGGCATCCATAGCAGCTGCTACAGAACTCCCTCAAGAAGGAGAAAGCTAGTTCAAGAACAAGAGTTTTGAAAAAAACGCTTGGAGGGTTATCCTACGCAATCCAAGTATGGATGTAACTATATTTAAACAAGGAATTCATGTCCATGCTTTAGAAGAGAAGTGGTCCAATTTACAGTTGATTATTCAAAAGTTCATTACGTGTGAAGGCCCTTTTGGAGCAATGTATATGTATCATACACAACTGTTGATGAACTTTTTAGAGAATCAAACCCTAAACATGCCTTACTTTTTATTGTTGAGCTTGAAAAAGATATGTACAATATTCCAAAAGAATATAGAGGACATAGAACCCCACTTATATCATCAAGGGTTGGTGAAAATTTTAATTGAAGTCCAATTGAAGAAAAAGAGGGATACCTGGGAATGGTTTTTAGTGAGAAATTATTTTCATGATCCTCCTGAAATGCCCGAGAGCAATACAATAAGGAAGAGTAGGAAAAGAGAAACTGGTGTGAAAATTCAAGACCCTCCTATTAGTGGAACCAAAGAAGTTAATCAAGAAGAGAAATTGGAAAGAACCAAGGATAAAAAGCAAAAGAAATTAAAAGGAAAAAGAAACATAGAGGATGTCTACCAATCACCAAAACCTTCCTTAGAGGAGGACCACCAACCATTGTCTGAAAGGCTAACTCACCTCCAAGGACAATCAGCTGCAGGAAGAAAGAAAAAGAAAAATAGAGTATTGAGGAAGAGGGCACTAGCCCACAACATTTAAGAAGAAGCACCAGGCTTAAGGGAAAATGGAGAAAAGCACAAACAAAAGGACCCCATTTTATCGACTTGGGAGGAGGAACATCAGAACAATCTCCAGCTGGCCGTAGCCCACCTCATTCTCGGCCAGACTTTGAAACCAGTCCTCCTCAAGAGGACTTTGGGGTTAGCACAAGGAAAATTTCACCCGAGATAGACCCGAATTAGCAGGAGATGTAAGATTATATAGAATCCCTGGAAAAGAAGGCCACGGATCCAAGATCTTCATCCATGCCTCATCCAGCACAAGACGCTCAAATCCAGTCATTGAAACAGGAAATTTTTGAGTTAGAGGTCCTAAATAGACGTATTAAACATAAAAATGAATCATTAAAGGAGCAGAGTAGACTGTATAAGATCATTCATGATAATACCATGCTACATCTTGGACTATGGCAGAAAAAGAACAAGAAATTAAAGAAAAAGTGCAAGAAGATAAGTAGAGCACTGATCAGTCTCAAATTCAGATGCTTGATGAAGAAGCCCAAGATGTTAGCAGCACCAAGAAAGAGAAGAAGAGGGTTGGATGTACTGGCAGAAGTTTCAGAGCATATGATTTGAAGGGGGGATGGTCAAAATTTTGGTTGCATGGGGACATGCAACACCTTCACAGTGGGGGTATGTTGAGCCCCAAACTTGCATCTTTCCTACACATTTTTCTAGCTTCTTTCCATTTACCTAAACCTCCTAAGCTGTCAATATCATTGCATATTAGTTATAAAAGAGCATTTAAATTGGTTTCTTGACTATGTCTTTGTGTTGCTGTTTGAACTATATTTTTGCTTATGAGCTACGTAATCTTGTCACTTTCCATAGCTAGTTCAACTTTCCGCAGTTGTTTTTGTTAAAGTCTGCATTGCAGGTGTCATCAGGCAAATCAAGCCACATGGGCAAGTTGGAAATGGCCTGTACATGGGTCAGGTCCCATTGGTCTAGCTGGATTCGTCAAAGGAATTCGTAGTCAACGGTGGTCAAGCGGTGGTCAAACAGGAGAAGTCCTACAGCAACAAGACTCCGTTTCTGGCACGTAAAGATTTTTGTGACTGTTTCTAGATATTTGGAGGCACACTGACACCTGTAGGCTAACCACGATGTGGATCCAACAGCTGTTTTTAATAAGATTGCCTAATCTCGGCGACCATGCTGCTAAATCTGTGGACATTGTTCTTCACGTGTCCTTTGTTCACGTATTTTTCCGGAAAGACAGTTATGAAACATTTGTTATAAATAGCACGTTTTGATATGCATAGTAGTTAGCTTTTGATATGTAACTTTTGTTGTTAAGAACCACTGTGCCGTGACACTAGCTTATTGTTGTAACTCTATTTTGAGATATATATAAGAAGACTTTGCTCTCCATGTTTGCGTGAACATGATTTTGAATTGATCATCTATTGGCTGAGGTTGCAGAGGGCCCCTGCACAATGAGGTTTCATTTTTCTTTGTTGTTGTATAGTCTTTATGCATCGTTGCTTCATTTTCACTGCATAGGTTTTATGATTATTCATTTGTGTATATATTTCTAACATGTCATTGTTGTTCATGATTTTACAAGTCTCGTTTAACGTTGATGAGTGTGTGCAGGTTTCAAGATAGAGTAGGCAGCCCGGGCATTTGCATATAATTTTCATAATGACTAGTGATATGGAATTGATCC
>APFE031250764.1:2507-12558 GCA_000404065.3 Pinus taeda
TTAACAGTAAACAGGTGCAGTAAAATAGAACAGATCATCATACATAAGCCACACACATGAACACCATGATATAAGGTGGAAACCCAATGTGGGTGAAAACCGCCTGCTGCCATATGTCTCTATCTTCTTTCAATTAGAAACTTCTTCTTACAATTGTACTGGTGCAGTCCTTTACCAGTACGCAGGCTGCAACCTGCAGAGAGCTACAACCCTTTCTCGTTTTCCAAACTCTCCTGGAACGGAGCTACAACCCCCTTAGCTCTTGCACTAGCCAAGATACTAGTATGTAGGTGCTGGCCTACGAAAGGCTACAACCTTCTCTTTCTTCCAGGGACCACGTTTCATAAATTTTCAGACTGGATCCATGAAAATCAATCAATCATCAAGAATTTCTGCATCAAACAATCTCCTTTTTACCAATTAGCACTGAATCAAGTAGACACTTCTCTGATAGCTGTATCCAAATCACAACTGTAACCACACACCAAATCTAAACCCAGAACAAAAAAATACTATCGTTCAAGCTTAAAGATTAAGACCCATCAATAGAACTTATCCTTCTCCTTGCACTTAGGTTCCTTCTTTATTCAGATCCAGATCTGCACCATAACCCAATCACAGTATTCCAGATCTAGCACTTTATCAGATATTCAATAAAAATTCAGATGATTGCTTTGCCAAATGATCTCCTTCCCCTTTTATAGTCTTAGGCCTTTCACAATACCACGGTCCAAAACCATAATAACACAATACCATGAACCCAATACTTGGGATCAACACTTTTGGATGCAATACCACGGACCAAAACCATAGGATCAAAAAAACTATCGGACCAATACCATGAACCAACCATGAAAGTGCGTGAACTTTCTCCACATGAAATAAACTTTTTCTCCACTTAAAAGTGCGTGAATTGTTTTTAGATGAAATAAACGTTTCTCCGCATAAAAGTGCGTGAACTTTTCTGCACTATAATTTATTATCTGAGATGAGTGGGTTGCCATCAAGTAAAAAATATGTATCATAATGCCAACAGATTTGTATATGCTACTTAGGTTAGTGAAACCAGCGTATATACACAACTTCAGTTAATGAAACTAGCGTATAACTTATAGACTTATAATTTAACTATTCTTTAGATGTTGATCTTTAATCTGTGTTAGAACCATACAAAAATTAACTAGGAACAGAAAAATAGTGCAGACAGTCACACACAAAACACAAGATATAAGGTGGAAACCCATTGTGGGTGAAAACCACCTGCTGCAATTTGTCTCTATCTTCTTTCAATTAGAAACTTCTTTTTACAATGATTCTGTACTGGTGCAGTCTTATACCAGTATGCAGGCTGCAACCTGCAGAAGGTTACAACCTTCTCTCGTTCTCCAGCTTCTCCTAGAAGGGAGCTACAACCCCCTTAGTTCTTGTACTAGTTGAGGTACTAGTACATAGGTGCTGACCTACAGAAAGCTACAACCTTCTCTTTTTCTTCCAGGGACCACGTTTCATAAATTTTCAGACTGGATCCATGAATAACATTAATCAAACATCAAATATATCTACATCAACCAATATTCTTTGTACAACCCAATACTGAATCAAACAATCACTTCTTTGAATGCTGTAACCAGATAATAACTATAGCCAAACACCAATCTTGAACCCAGAATACTACAACAATAAACCAAAATAGCTAAAACATATTTTATGAGACGTACGCTACTTCAAAATGAGGAACTTGCATGCACATGCTTCTGTATAAAGGCAATCCTGCGTATACGCTTCTTTGAATTACTAAAATAGCGTGTATACGCGTCTTCATTGTGCCGAACCTGCGTACAGATCTATGAAAGACAGTGTTCCCTTTTCAAGTATTCAAGCATTAATTATACCCAGATTATCAAATTCATAGATCAATTCATGCATAAAATATAATAGATCAGAATCACACAAAGATACTACTATTCAAGTCTTGAGATTTGCCCTTCAATAGAACTTATCCATCTTGTAACGCTTAGGTTCCTCCTTGATTTAGATCTAGCTATGCACCATCCACCAATCACCAGTATTCTAGATCTCGCTCCTTATAAGATATTCAATAATTAAGTCAATACGCTAGCCAAATGATCTCCTTCCCTTTTTTATAGTCTTAGGCCTTACTCAAACCGTGGCCCAAAACCATATATACCAAATACCAAGGACCCAATACCTGGGTTCAACATTTCGGACGCAATACCAAGGTCCAAAACCATAGGTCCAATTACCATGTACCCAAAAATAATGTTTCCCACATGTACACGCTTTTTCGTGCATGAAAATGCGTGTATATGCATACGCGACTTTTTCTCATCAATACCGTGTATATACACGATCTGGTCAACAAGAACCTACGTATATGAAGTTTTCTTCCATTTCGAGAGTTTGAACTGTGATCTGCCTCCTGAGTGTGTTTCCATAAAGGACTACACCTGTGCCATAGTGCCAAACCTGTGTCATAATGCCAACAATCTCCCCCTTTGGACTTGATGGAAAACGTACATCATTCAAAGTCATTCTCCCCCTTTGACATCAAGGGCAAAGGGTTATGCTCCCCCTGAGTTCATGCTGAAGCCTCTGCTCTACGGTGCTGTCCGTGCTCCCCCTGACTGTAGGCTAGGTATGCAGCAAATGGTCTATAAGAAATAACATGACTCTATACATCATAAACGACCTTCCTATCACCAAAGGTTCATACATACATCCATCTCCCAAACAAAGGGGGATATACCAGAATTGACTCATCCACCCAACCAAGTGAGGATATATCAACAGTTTACACAAGATAAAACAAGAACATTACATCACCCATCCCAAGCATAGTGGGGAAATCAACATAGGTCATTACATGAAAGAAATACATGACATAGAGACAAAATATCTACACCAGGACTATGATAGTTATCAACAACTACTATGAGCAGCATCTGTCAATCATCATTTAGACCAGCAACCATGTTTTCCCTCTACATTTGTTCCATCTAAAACCAAAAACAACAATTGTGAAATTGAACCAAGATCTTCTAAGATAATGCCAACAATGCATTATTAGAATAATATATGCTCCCCCTGAATCTGTGCTAGATGGTCTCTGTCAGACCATATCAGACTCTTTTTATCTAGAGCCTGGCCCACTGATTGTCTTCAACCAACATATATGCGATGGTATCCACATAAATTGGAGTATGTACGTGTATCAACCTCATGAAACTCGCGTACAACTACATTTCTTTGAAACAGACAAGATTCAACAGCAAGATGATGCATCAACTACCCCCAGCTTCTACCTGAGGTATTCAAATGTATCCCTGGGCAGTGGTTTGGTGAGTATATCAACAACTTGTTCCTTAGAGGGAGCATACTCCAATTTGACCTTTTGTTCAAGCACTTGTTCCCGGAGAAAATGATACTTGGTAGGTATGTGCTTAGTCTTTGAATGCATGACAGGATTCATTGAAATACTGATTGCACTTGTATTATCACAGAAGATGGAGATAGGTGGAGAACAAGTGAATTGAAAATCTTGCAAAGTTTGAATCATCCAAAGGAGTTGTGTGCATCAAGATGCAACAACCACATATTCTGATTCAGCTGTAGATAAAGCAATTGAACTTTGTTTCTTGCTGAACCAAGATACTAATATGGAACCTTTAGAGAATGCACCACCACTAGTGTTTTTTCTGTCATCCACACTCCTTGCCCAATCTACTTTTGTATATGCATGAAGTGTGAGATCTGTATCTCTAGGATACCATAAGCCATAGTTTTGTGTTCCTTGAAGATATTTAAAAATCCTCTTAACTGCCTGAAGTTGTGCTTCCTTTGGATTTGCCTGAAATATTCCAACTATTCCCACTACATGCATGATGTCTAGCTGAGTACCTGTCAGATAGAGTAGACTACCAATCATGGATCTATAGGTTGGTTGATGTACTGCTCTTGATTCATCATTAGCGCTGAGGCTGCATCCTGTTACCATAGGGGTACATACCGGTTTCGAATCTTCCATGCCATATTTCTTCAAGATCCGCTTTAGGTACTTGGTTTGTGATAAAAAGATACCGTCTTTATTTTGTTGGATTTGTAAACCAAGGAAATATGTCAGCTCACCAAGCAAGGACATTTCAAATTCTTTCTGCATCACCAAGGAAAAGTTTTGACTCATGGATTCTTCATTGCTGCCAAAGATGATATCATCAACATACACAAGAAGTATTAGCAATTTATCATTATCAATTTTTATATATAGATTGCTATCTGCTAATCCTTTTGAGAAACCTTGTTGATGGAGGTATTTGTCTAGATGATAGTACCAAGCCCTTGGAGCCTGTTTAAGACCATAGAGTGCCTTATTAAGTTTGCATATAAGTTTTGGATCATTTCCAAGGATAAATCCATCCGGTTGCTCAATATACACTTCTTCTAAGTCCCCATTTAGAAAGGTAGATTTCACATCCATTTGAAATACTTTGAACTTTTGAAAGCTATAAAGAGCAAGGAACATTCTTATAGCCTCTATTCTAACAACTAGTGCAAAAGTTTCTTCAAAGTCTATACCTTCTTGTTGTGCATACCCTTTACAAACAAGTCTGGCCTTATTTCTAATGACTTCTCCATTTTCATTCAACTTATTATTGAATATCCATTTTGTCCCTATTACATTCTTACCTTTTGGTCTAGGAACCAACTCCCAAGTGTTATTTTTTTCAATCTGCTCAAGTTCTTCATCCATGGCCTTGACCCAGCATTCATCTTTACATGCTTCTCTTACATTTTGTGGTTCAGTGGAGGAGAGCAATGCTAGATAGCTTGAAGCTTCAGAAATACTTCTTCTTGTTTGTACACCTACCTCTTTCTGTCCCAAAATTTGAGTCTCTGGATGGTTCTTCTGGACATATCTGGATGGAGTCTTTTCTTCTATCCTTATCTATTCTTCTGGTGCCTCATGGGTTTCTTCTTCATCATGAATCTGATTTGATGTTGAAGGATAGTCCTCATCATCTTCGAAATCTTCAGATTTTACTTACCTAGGAGTGTTTCCTTCTTCATCAACCACTACATCAATACTTTCAACATTTTTTCCAAGTCTTTTATTGTAACACTTACATGCTTTGTTGTGGGGATAGTAACCAAGGAGAATGCCTTCGTCTACTCTAGGTTCAAACTTGCCAAGATTTTCATCAGTCCTTTTGATATAGCATTTGATTCCAAAAATTTTGAAGTATTTTACCGTGGGAGTCTTACCATACCAAAGTTCATGAGGAGTCTGAGTGTTGTTTACCTGGATGTTTGTCTTGTTGAGAATAGTAACCGAAGCAAATGCGGCTTCACCCCAGAAGGTTGTGGGAGTTCTAGAATCATCAAGCATAGAACGAGCCATTTGTTGAACCATTCTGTTCATCCTTTCCACTAATCCATTTTGCTGAGGAGTCCTTGCAGTAGAGAATTCCCTTCTTATTCCATGTGCTTCACAAAAATCGAAAAATTCATCCGAGGTAAATTATCCTCCTCGATCAGACCTGAGGCATTCGATTCTGCGATTTGATTCGTTTTCAACCAAGGCTTTAAATGCTACTTTTTGAAAGCTTCATCTTTATACTTCATAAGTCCTATCCAACACATCCTTGAAAAGTCATCAATGAACAATATGAAGTACTCTTCTCCTCAAGGTGACCTCTTCCTTGTTGGACCACATATATTAGTATGGATAAGTTCAAGTGTCCTGCTAACTGATCCTTCCTTCTCAGGGAAATTAGATCTGGTTTGCTTACCAAACTGACATGATTTTCATATTGTATTGTCTGGAATTCTAATGTCCAGGAGATCACGAACCGCCTGATATTTGCATGCTTTTCTTATTTGAGAGAAGCTTAGATTCCCCAATCTTCTGTGCCATAGCTAGTGTTCATCATTCTTGCTTAGATAGCATTGTTGTTGTCCCCCTTTGAGTACGTATAAATTATTTGGAGTTCTTATGCCTTTGATCACTGTTTTTCCTCGGACAATACATCCATTTGATGGAAATATTACCTTAGTTCCTTGATCACACATTTGACTGACACTCAATAGATTATGCTTTAAGCCATCAACATACATAACATTTCCAGCTTTGACCTTCTCTTTCAAACGAACATAATCTTTACCTTTTATGAGTGCAGGGGTATCATTTCCGAATGAGACCTTCTTTTTCCTTTTCTAAGGCACTATATGTCTGAAGTTTTTCTTTATCACCTGTCATATGTTTCGAGCATCCACTGTCGATGTACCATTGATTTTCCTATCCTTCTGCATATAAGGCTATCCCACATCTTTCTGGTTGTGGTTCTTTATTTCTCCATGTTTTGGGACTCAATGAAGCTTGCTCCTTCTGAGTTGTTTGCTGAAACCTACTCCTGCATTCAGAATCTTCATGTCTGAAGTGGTTAAAAATAGAACATTCTATTTCATTTTCAAGAGAAGAAAAATTATTGTAGGTTCTTTTCATGATCCCAGTCATGCTTCTTTGTTTTTGAGCTTCTCTAGTCATGATGGTCTTGTAGGCAACACATTGAGCAGCTTTGTGTCCAAAGTTATGACAAGAGAAACATTGGCCATTGAAGAAACTCTTGTGATTATCAAACCTACCAACCAAATGATTGTAGTTTCTATTGACATCAATTCTTGAGGAAAATTGAGAATGATTTACCTGTGGTTGGTTGTAGCTTCTATTCATCATTGATGAAAATTGCCCCTGATTTACTTAGTGCTCTCTGTTCATCCTTGAATTAAATTGTTTTACTTGGTGATCTACATTATGCCTTTGCTGTCGATTGTCAACCTGTTCACTTTTCCTTGCTGCATCAAGATAACTCTTGGAGGTGGATGGCTTATGTGCTTGAGATGCTTCTTCAGAATATCCAAGACCTATTTTGATTAGAGGAGAATGTTTCACTTTGATAATCTCATCTAAGGTTTCAGATCCTTTAGCAAATCTAAGATTAAGGGCTTTTGTTTTCTCAATTTCTTTTCTAAGTCCCAGAATTTCACATTCTAACTCTTCATTCTGTTTATCTCTTTCAGCATGTTGGAATGTCAGAGTATCTATAATCATATTCTTTTCCTCTAAACAAATTTTAAGTTTAGAAATTTCTTCATAAAGACCTTCTTCATTTATAGCATCTAAGAAATCATCATCTTCAAAGGCCATCAAAAGTCTATCATCATTACCTTGTTCATCTTCATCACTATTTGAAAGTCCATCAATGTCTTCATGAGTGTAATAGCTCTTCTTACTTAAATTTTGTTTTCTGTTCCATCTAACTGGTTCCTTACCTTTATCTTTATGAGGACACTTGGCAGCATAGTGACCGACTCTTCCACAAGAAAAGCATTTGAAAGGCAGCTTAACTCTAAATCTTCCAGTTCCCCGTTGAAGGTTCTTGACAAAATTTGATTCTTCCTCTTCTTCTGACATATGTCCTGACTCATTGTAATATCCTTTTCCTAAGGCTTTGAATGCATCTTCTCTCCTGTCTGATGGTCCACTTTTTCTCATTTCGTAAGCAGTTAGGATTCTGTGTAGCTGTGACATGGTAATGCTTTGTAGATTCTGCTTTTCTTCTATGGTAGAAACTTTTGAATCAATCTTAGGAGACAAAGATCTTAGAACCTTTTCAACCAAAACAACTTCTTTTATTTCTTCACCCAAGTTTTTCATACAATTAACAATCTCATCTATACGTAGGAAATAGTTAGCCACACTTTCATCATTGTGCATTCTGACAATTTCATATTGAATTCTGAGAGTTTGTAGTTTTTATCATTTTACCTGATCATCTCCTTCACAGCTCATAACGATCTTGTCCGATATTTCTTTTGCGGTTTTGAGCTGCATAACCTTGGCGAATTCAGATTGAGATAGACTCCCTAATAGAGTATTGACAGCCTTAGCATTTGTTTCATACTGCTTTTTACCAACCGTATATGTAGGAGTTGCTGATGGAAATGTGTATCCTATTTCTATGATATCCCAGACTTCTGTACCAAGAGATTGAAGATAGGCTGTGATTCTTACCTTCCAATAGACGAAGTTGCTCCCATCAAAAATTGGTGGCCTGATCGATGCCTCCTTTTCATAGTTGCTCATGATTATAGATCTTCCTTCAAGCGATCAAGCTTCTTCTGAAGGACCCACTTTGATACCAATTTTTGGAAATAATACTGAGAGGGGGGGTGAATCAGTATTATCTGGTCAATAATTTTTCAATTCATACACAGATTTGTATACGCTACTTAGGCTAGTGAAACCAACGTATATACACAACTTCAGTTAAGGAAACTAGCGTATAACTTACAGACTTATAATTTAACAATTCTTCAGATGTTTATCTTTAATCTGTGTGTCAGAACCATATAAACATTAACTAGGAATAGAAAAATAGTGCAGATAGTCACACACAAGAACACAAGATATAAGGTGGAAACCCAATGTGGGTGAAAACCACCTACTGCAATTTGTCTCTATCTTCTTTCAATTAGAAACTTCTTTTTACAATGATTTTGTATTAGTGCAGTCTTATACTAGTACGCAGGCTGTAACCTATAGAAGGTTACAACCTTCTCTCATTCTCCAGCTTCTCCTGGAAGGGAGCTGCGACCCCCTTAGCTCTTGTACTAGTTGAGGTACTAGTACGTAGGTGCTGACTTATAGAAGGCTACAACCTTCTCTTTTTCTTCCAGGGACCACGTTTCATAAACTTTCAGACTGGATCCATGAATAACATTAATCAAACATCAAATATATCTACATCAACCAATCTTCTTTCTACAACCCAATACTGAATCAAACAATCACTTCTCTGAATGCTGTAACCAGATAATAACTGTAGCCAAACACCAATCTTAAACCCAGAATACTACAACAATAAACCAAAATAGCTAAAACATATTTTATGAGATGTACACTACTTCAAAATGAGGAACTTGCGTGCACACGCTTCTGTATAAAGGCAATCATGCGTATACGCTTCTTTAAATTATTGAAATAGTGTGTATACGCGCCTTCGTTGTGCCGAACCTGCATATAGATCTATGAAAGAGAGTTTTCCCTTTTCAAGTATTCAAACATTAGTTATACCCAGATTATCAGATTCATAGATCAATTCATGCATCAAATATAATAGATCAAAATCACACAAAGATACTAGTATTCAAGTCTTGAGATTTGAGCCTTCAATAGAAATTATCCATATTGTAACGCTCAAGTTCCTCCTTGATTCAGATCCAATTATGCACCATCCACCAATCACCAGTATTCCAGATCTCGCTCCTTATAAGATATTCAATACTTAAGTCAATACGCTAGCCAAATGATCTCCTTCCCTTTTTTATAGTCTTAGGCCTTACTCAAACCATGGCCCAAAACCATAGATACCAAATACTAGGGACCCAATACCCGGGTTCAACATTTCGGACACAATATCAAGGTCCAAAACCATAGGTCCAATTACCATGGACCCAAAAATAATCTTTCCCACATGTACGCGCATTTTCGTGCATGAAAATGCGTGTATACGCATACGCGACGTTTTCTCATTAATACCACGTATATATGTTATCTGGTCAACAAGAACCTGCGTATATGAAGTTTTCTTCCATTTTGAGAGCTTGAAATGTGATCTGCCTCCTGAATGCATTGCCATCAAGGAAAAGACCTGTGCCATAATGCCAAACCTGTGTCATAATGCCAACATAGCCAATATTATTTTTCTATTTAAAACACAATTTTTATTTTTTATTTTTATTTTTAAGGGGAATGAACAAACTTACACATCCTGTCATACTGGGTTGTAGAATGAACCTCTCGGCTCAATAATTAATTGTATATGGCTATAAGACTTTGAATTTTGTATAGGAATTGTTGTCTATAAGTGCTAATACATCTTGGTTTTAAGATTTTGTTGCATGATAATCCAGGGTAAATTATATGTATGTCGTTAATAATTTTTTATCACAATAAATTTATTTAAATTTAAAA